>JARJLF010002930.1:0-26015 GCA_029378395.1 Mycena leptocephala
CCGCTGTGCGCGCGGTTTACTAAGGCCCTGATCGGCAACCGTGAATTCATGCGTGAATTTTGGTGGAATTTTTTTATGCATACCAAACTCATCCCTAAACTATCCCAAGTTGAGGAATAGGCCGTATGAACATTCAAGGTTGGAGAGGGGCAGAAAAACTGTAATGCAAAATTTCCCACAGATTTCACAGAAGACGCAAAATATTTCAAGTTCAGCCCAGCATATTTTGAACTCATTCCACCGCTCCCACCCAGACTCTCCGAGATTTCAGGAAACGCATGCACTTTCCATCCTAGGACGGTTTAGGGACGAAATCCGTGGGAAAAGTATGCACAAAGAGAATTCAAACAAAATTCGCGGAAAAATTAACAGTTGCCGATCAGGCCTTAGTTATAAAAAGGGTCGCAAAAACCCAATGGAACCATTCGATTTCATCCAACCCTCCGAGAGGAAACATGAGCATCGAATTCACCGCATTCAAAGGTTCTGCCAATGATGGCATAGTGGAGAGCAAGACCTACCACAATACGCCTACAGGAAACCAAGTGCTCGTGAAAATTACGCACTCGGGGATATGTGGCACCGACGAGCACTTTAAGCACGTCGATATGGTGCTCGGGCATGAGGGCGTCGGGACGGTCGAGCAGATCGGGGAAAGCGTCTCCCAGTTCAAGGTCGGCGATGTCGTTGGATGGGGTACCAGCACACAAGCTGTGGACAATGCGAGCAATGCTTGCTTGGTGGGTTTCATGCCCGCCTTTTCTATTATCATGATGTTGTTGATCTTGTGCGGCTTTTCAGGCCAAGACCAATACTGCCCGAACAGTGAGCAATACGCGACACACAACCGCCACCAGGGGTCCTTTGGCTCGCACGCTATCTGGGACGCGTCCTTCCTTTTCAAGGTTCCTGACGGCCTCGCACCGGAGCACGCCGCCCCGCTCATGTGCGGCGGCGTAACCGTCTTCGAAGTGATCGAGTCCAACAACATCCGCCCTACGGAGCGTGTCGGCGTCGTCGGCATCGGTGGCCTGGGACACCTCGCAATTCAGTTCCTCGCAAAGATGGGCGCGAACGTCGTAGTCTTCTCCAGCACGGACTCGAAGCGCGAGGAAGCGCTCCGATTCGGCGCGACCGAGTTCTACGCGACGAAGGGCGTCACAAAATTCGACATGGCCAAGCTCGACCACCTCCTCGTCACAACGAGCTTCCTACCTGACTGGAAACCGTGCGCTCCTGACGAAACGCTTCTGGCGCCCTGCTGACCGAATTTTCATAGATTCCTGAGCGTCATGAAACCAAAGAGCACCATCTACCTGCTCACGGTCAGCTCCAGCGACGTCATCATCCCCACCATGTCATTCGTGTCCAAGGGCATAAAAATCCTGGGCTCGAGCGGCGCGACGCGCTCTGTACACAAGAAGATGCTTGAATTTGCTGCGCGGAATCACATCACACCGGTAATCGAGCGGTTCCCTATGACGAAGCGCGGCGTCGAGGAGGGCATGGCGCGGCTGCGCGAGGGGAAGATGCGGTATAGAGGAGTACTTGTTGCACAGTACTGAGTAGAGAGTTACTGGAACCGTTGGCTGATGAGGCAAGGGTGGCGATGCCTGGAAGAGCGGTCCGACATCAGGGGTGGGAAGGTCCTTCCTTATATAGATGAGGAAAGATATTCCGAATGTCTTGGCACCACCAGGTTCCTTGCCACAAATTTTGCAAACCCGACCGTAGGAAGAGAGAAGAAAAGCTCCGTCTCGAGCTCGTTTCTCGATCACAAAGCCTCCAATTATTTTTGTTCGGAAAAAATTGTACACATACTTTCGCTACAAATGTGAGTATCAAATCTACGGGCCCGGGTATCGCTTACGGTCAGCAAGTAAGTACATATCGCGCTTCACACCTCTATTCATTGTCCGCGTCGACTCGTCGTCCTCCTGCTCTTCGTGCCGATGCACCACGCCCTTCCTCGGTAAATCCCACCCCCCTTCCTCCACCGACGGCAGCCGCCCCAGCTCCATACTCCCCGTCTCCCGACTCCTCTGCGTCCCACCCCACCCCTCCTCCCCCATCTCCCTTACCCGAAACTCCGAATACGTCGACACGTCGTCCAACGACGGCGCCCTCCCCTCTCATCTTCGTCCCCCTTCCCCTCTCATTCCCATACCCATGCAGCGTGTCCCTCCCCCAAACAGCACAGAATTCGGGCGCGTGTACAGCAGGAGCGCGACGTTCACGGCGCCGCTGAGGCCGTAGAGCGAGATGACCGCAAACGTCGCGGCGCTGGGGGTGCTCGCGCCGCTGCCGTGCGTGAAGGCGATCCGCGCACGACGCTGAGCGGGAGGATGAGCAGCAGTGGGACGCGGGGTACGCGATTCATCGCGTATGCGTTCTTGGCGCGTGCTGCGGGCCCGGCTATCGGATGGACGCCGGCCTGCCTCTGGCCGCATGTTGTTTTATCGCTTCATCAAAAAAAAAAGAAGACGACGTTGGGCGGCTCGAGCATGTCAACGCGGCCGCTGTTGAGGCACACTGTGGGCGCATTTTTCCCCTGATGCCGGCATATATTCTACCCGGTGAGATTAAACTACATGGTGCTAGTTACATTCGCAAAAAATACTGGTGAATATCTCACCTACTTCCGAGCCCGTGAAAAAATAAGATTTCGAATATGCCTTTCACCTTCCCCAAATTAGTTTTTCGAGGTAGATCTTTCGCGGGTTTTCTTCCGCTTGAGTCGTGCCTTGTGGTTTCCGGTTCGTCTCTTGCGCGTCGTGAGATACCACTCCGAAGCTATTCCGAGGTCGTGTCGTTGATCAAGACTCAGACCGCAAGAGTATACAACCACCGATATTCAGTCGAGATATGATCTGGACAGAAGGCGGGATCGCTTTCCAGCGCCTTTATCCACTTCGTGCGTACTTCAGCATCGGGCCAGGGGTATTGGTCAGGGAGACCGGAGTAACCGACTGAAATGATCCTCCAGCTTTCCTTGAGTTCATGAGCAACGGATCTCCTCCGTCCATGAAAATCCGGATCTCCCGCCTTTCCACAAGCGTGCGCTCGCTGTCTCGGCTTCCAGCACCGCCGATTTCAATCCCGAGTTCGCTTAGTCGTATACGGTCGTGTTCATCTAGCGCATTTTTGACCACAATGCGTATATTCCCTCCTAATGCCAGGCCTAGCACAACATGTGTTCCATAGCTATTGAAAAGTCGTTGTATTGCGGCTTTCGACTCTTCGGACCAAGGAGGTAACTGGGATATGATCTGGAGCATATCTTGTGACAGCTCCGGCGTAGCAAACGCACAGCAGCCCCCTCCATTAAATGCTGGGTTACATATGACTGCGAACCGCTGTTCCCTGCATACTTGACGCCGAGCGAACTAGAATCATGCACGCTCAGTCTTGCGAGCTGAGGCACATCAAAGTAGCAACGAAGGCGAGTTGCGACAGCTCTCTTCTCCTGCATATCGTTCGCCCGCGTGAAGTACGTCTCAACGCCGGATCCCTTCCGGAATCCAACGTCCGAGGGACCCAGTTGGAGAACACATGTACGACCATAGGAACCCGAAATGGGATGGTACGTAACCCCCAAGAACCGATCCGCCAGCTCTCTGCTCTTTTGGAAGGCGAATCTGGCCGTTGAAAGTTGGAGGCGGGGTGGATTAGCTGTTGCTCGGTTTGTCAAGTCGGATTTCTCCAGCATTGTTAGAAATACACTCTCTGAAAACAGCCCGAGTTCAACGTGGCGGTATGCATTGTAATACGCATTCAAGACTTACGGCCTTGCACTTGGACATCATATTTTTGCATGACCCTGTCCACTATTTCTTCGTTGGGTGGACATTCATCAGCCTCGTCCTATGGTACAGTCAGCGATAATTAAATCAAAGTATAGAAATCGCGAACCGGCCGCAGTACACCCATCCACTCATCATCATGTACAATGGCGAAGTCAGCATCTGGAGCCTGAATTGAATTGGTTAGTGTTCATGCGCCGGGTGAAAATATCATGCGGTTACTTTGGCGAACAGATAGTCGACGATCGCGTTTGAAGGATGGAGGGCTAGCGAATCGTGTTGGTTCAGAAATCCGGAAGCGCTTGAGAAACTCACAACACTGGTTCCAGGAATCCGTTCCACCGAGATTGCTAATGCGATTGCGAAGGACCTCCGCCACCGCGACTGGAGGTAGAGGCATTTGAGCCGTGCGATTCCACTAGATGTGCCAGGCGAATTCCCGGGCCGGGCCCTCCCGATGGTCGATTTGATGTCGGGAGAACCTCCGATGGCTTTGACCTCGATTGGTTTACGCAAAAGCGAAAGGAGACGGTCCCGCTTCACAATAATGTAGCCACGTATGAAGACGGATTGATTCTCTCCCCAATCCTCTTCCGCAGGCTCGCGAAGGGGACCAGCATGAGAAGATTCGGAGTCGGACGAGTTCTCCCAAGAATATCCTATTTTTCCACCAATGGAACAGGAACCCAATGCCATGTTAACATCTCCTTGTGGGAACGCGCTGCAGAGAATGTGACGCCCCAGGCACTGGACTTGTGGCATCCAGTTATTAAATAATCTTTCTCCCGGCGAACCCCCATTTTTCGAGGAGGTTGAACCAGTCGGTGCCGTAGTCGTGAGCGTGGTTCCGAAAACGCGCTAAAGGGGTGAGGTCTTGAGAGGATGCACCGTTTGGGAGGATCAACGCGGCTCCTTCGTTGGACGAACATGATATCTGGACGAGGATTTCCTGAGTAAGCGGGGCGCCACTAATGTAAGAATGCAGCCATTAATACACGAATCCTGCCACCCAATCCAAGAGACATACCCGATTTCAACCTGTTCCGACACATCGAGCGCCCTTTTTCGAATGCTTTTAGTAGACACACAGGCCTCCGGTGGAAACGCGACCCTCCTGTGGCGCACATCGTCGTCGTCGATTGGGACGGGCACAAAAGGATGGTCTCGAACTATGGGCTTGCGCAAGAAGGAGTTTATTGGGTCCGCCCTCGAAGCGCAAATGTTGAAGAGATAATTAAACGACCCTTGGTCAAGGAAGCCAACGTCGCCGATGCGAACACCGTCTTTTTTGTATGAAATGTTGTTCTCGGTGGGCTGAGGATCCCAGAGCGGATACCCGTAGCATTTCCCAAGCAGGAGTCTGGTGTAGTGTTCACTTGGCGAGTCGCTCATCTGGAAATGGGGCAACTGTGTGGGCAACGTGTGGGGCAGGTTCTTCTAGCATTTCGCCAATTATACTAATGCTGGCCAACTTGAAGCATGGGTACAATGCTGTCGACCGTTGCCGTACAGGAACACGTTGGCAACGCATGGAGCTGCTGAGATCTGGCGTAGTGCTGCTGTGTGGCTGCGCTCAGGTCAGCAGCATTGCTTGCAACGTTGAAAGTTTCGGGATTGGGATACAGTCTAGTGGATTCCAAGTAGACCACCCCGTTTGGAAACGCCACCCCCTGTCCACTGTCGTTCAATTCCTGAAAAGTTCAAAGTATCCTCATAGGGATAGTTCTATTTGGCACCCCGGGGTGCCAAGATAAGCGGGGTGCTGACCCTGTGCTGACCCGTCGGCTGAGTTCGCTTAACTCGGCGTTGGCGGGACATCAGCGCAGCAAATATATTCAAGCCGCTCGGCAGCCTGCCGTGGGCTTAGACAAGAGACAGCGCTGCACTGTGGCGGCGAGCAAAAAAATCACCACCAGGCCCGACGAAGATCCAGAGACCCAAAACCCGCTTGATAATCAAAAAAATCGACAGACGGACCGGATGTCCCCTTGCTTATATAGATGGAGGAAATATTCCGAATGTCTTGGCACCCCAGTTACTTGCCATAAATTTTGCAAACCCGACCGCAGTAGGAAGAGAGAAGGCTGAAAGATGCTCTCGTCTCCAAAAGACAAATGTTCCACTCGAGCTCGTTTCTCGATCACAAAGCCTCCAATTATTATTTTGTTCGGGAAAAAATTGTACACATACTTTCGTTACAAATGTGAGTATCAAATCTACGGGCCCGGGATATCGCTTACGGTCAGCAAGTAAGTACATATCGCGCTTCACACCTCTATATTCATTGTCCGCGTCGACTCGTCGTCCTCCTGCTCTTCGTGCCGATGCACCACGCCCTTCCTCGGTAAATCCCACCCCCCTTCCTCCACCGACGGCAGCCGCCCCAGCTCCATACTCCCCGTCTCCCGACTCCTCTGCGTCCCACCCCCACCCCTCCTCCCCATCTCCCTTACCCGAAACTCCGAATACGTCGACACGTCGTCCAACGACGGCGCCCTCCCTCTCTCATCTTCGTCCCCCCTTCCCCTCTCATTCCCATACCCATGCAGCGTGTCCCCTCCCCCAAAGAGCACGGAATTCGGGCGCGTGTACAGCAGGAGCGCAACGTTCACGGCGCCGCTGAGCCCGTAGAGCGAGATGACCGCAAACGTCGCGGCGCTGGGGGTGCTCGCGCCGCTGCCGTGCGTGAAGGCGATCCAGCGCACGACGCTGAGCGGGAGGATGAGCAGGCAGTAGGACGCGGGGTACGCGATCATCGCGTATGCGTTCTTGCGCGCGCTGCGGTCCGCTGCATCGGTGCTCGACGCGGAGTGCGGAGCGGGGTTGGCGTTGGCGTTTGAGGATTTGGATGTGGATTTGGATTTGGATTTTTTATGTGACCGATGGAACGAGCAGCCCCACCACCTCGTCTCGCTCAGCGTGATATTCCCGCGCGCCCAGAGGAAGAGCGCGAGGTACGCCACCGCGGAGACGATGAGGGTAAGCCAGAACCAGACGTACTCCCCGGCGAGCCGCAGCCCGAGGTAGTCCTGCCCGATCCAGCACCAGTACGGCGTGGGGGATTCGTACAAGTCGCCTGCCCCGCGGTGCGTGACGTTACCGATCACGACGAGGAGGCCGACGAAGAGCCACACGAGCGCGACGAGGAAGGCGGCAAGGCGCGTGCGCTGAGGCCCACGCGCCACCACACGCCCGCGAAGGTGAAGAGCGTCATCAGCTGTGCGGGTGCGGGCGTTTAATAACTAAAACTGAATTAAACGCGGAGAGAAGGCGACATACCAGAGTTGTGATCGCCACGCTCGTCTCGCCCAGCTGCTGCACCACCCCTGCGCTGAGCAAAAATCACCCGCCTCGACCCTGCCCGCATGCACCCAGTGCACGTCCATGACCGCGCCGAGCGCCTGCATCAGGTCTGAGAAGAAGAGCGAGAGGATGAGCACGTCGGTGGGGGCTTCCACTAAAACCCATTTTCCGGTGTGGCGGACGTGCCGGAGGGCGTTGCGCTGAGGTAAGGTGTGTTAGTAAAACAAACAGGAAGACAGCAGGCACAGCAAGAGGAGAATTAATTAAAGATGGGCAGTGCGATAATGAAAGCGGGAAGGCGGTGCGAGGAAATGGAAATGACAAAGATCAGCACGGTGCGGACGCCGGGCTGTCGCTGCCAGCAGAAAATGAAAATAGAAATGAGGCAGCGCCGTGAAATCAATTAAGCATAGTGGACAAGCGCGGCGCGGGCTGTCTGCCAGAGGGAGAGAGAAAATGCAAATTGCAAAAACAGCCCGCAAATGAAAGTGAGACAAGAAATTGGAATGAAAAGCGAGCGGCGAGTTCGCTCTAGCGTGGAATCCGTTATCGGAGCCGAAATCAGCGAGCAAGCGCCAATAGAAGACGGTCTGCCCGGCATGCGCATCGTTTCCCCCAAAAAGAGAAGAGAAAAAAGGCGATAATGGGCGGCGATGGAATCCGCAGATGACCCTGCACGAACGGCAGCTTGCGACAAGCGCATCGATGGCCGTACGCACACCGAACTCCAATTCTATTGCACGGCTATCGGATGACGCCGGGCTGCTCTGGCCGCATGTCGTTTTTTCGCTCCGCCAAAAAGAAAAGAAGACGACGTTGGGCGTTGACATGCTCTGGAACCTCCCAAACGACAGAATCCGTTGATCGCCGCAGGGAAGGAGTCCCAGAACCCCCCCCCCCCCCAAAAAAAAAAAAAAAAAAAAAAATGACATGCTTACAATTATGAGCGTGAATACGCCGAGCACCGCGACAAGGGAAACCAAGCCTGACTCGGCCGTGACCTACGGCGAATCCATTTCAATCCTTGGTGAACAAGAAGCGTGAAACGCACGGTGAGGCCGATGCTCTGGCCCCTGGTAAGACAGTAGATGGAGGGATCAGACAAAGAGCGGCCATATTCCTCCGAGGTGCAGACAATCCCTGGGGGTACTAGTGCAGACATGGGAGACAACAAGAGCAGGGGCTAGTGGGGGGACATGCAGGCGTCAACAGAGAGATCTGACTGTCAATAAGGCGTTTAAAGAGGTGGATAAGGCGCCCCCCCGGAGGCTGAAGGTCGGGGCCGGTGAGATAGGACACTATGAGCATTGTGGCGCTTGTAATGTGACGGCAGTCGGGTCCCAAGTTGAAGCCCGTCCAAAGCACCAAAAAAGGAAATTTGGGATGGCAATCATCAAACCTTGTTCCTGTTTTGCCAGTCTTGCGGTCTCTTGCGGTCGCGAATGTTTCTGGTTGAAATATGGTGTCAAGCGTGTAATCTAACTGTGGGGCAAGACAAGTTCAAGACAAGACAGAAACTGGCACAAAGGAGCGATCGTTTGCAAATTTTGGGCACATGTTTTAATTGATCGTTATTTCCGGCTTGGCCTTTTGCCTCATAACTTGATGTGTGCTCAACTCGCTCCCGCTCATTACCCTGGCTAGTTGATTCCCGTCTCTCAAGGCGTAAACTCGCCGCGACGCCCTATATATTCTCGCCCTCACACTCGTTCTATTTCCTTGCCCACCGGTCACCTCGCCATGTCCTCTCTATTTTTCGTTCTCGTTTCTCTTGGCTCTGTTCTCGCTCAGCCACAGCCTCAGCCCCGCCGCCTTCTCCTACCATCCTAAGCCCCCCTGGTCAACCCTCGTCCACTGGCACCATTGGCGGGTTCGAAATCGTCGGCAACTCGCTCGTGAGCGCTCAGCAGGTCGTGTGACTTCCCTTTTCCCCCCGCGCTCGTCGGTTTACGCGTCGTCGGCCGGCTCTAGATTTTTCTAGGCACCCTCGACAAGGTATTCATCCTCGACAAGGCCGAAAACAACAAGGCGCAGATCGACGGCCACCCGCCTGGGCCTCTGGTGCGTGCCTTGCTAAATTAGATCCACGCGTCTGATGGTGATCTGTGTTTAGAATACGCCTTAGGGGCGAAGACGGCGCGCACAATGAACGCTGTTACGAATACGTTCTGTGCGGGCGGGAACGTCCTCGGGAACGGCACCTGGATAAACATCGGCGGGAACGCTGCCGTCACGTACGGCGGCGACCTGGCCGACGACTCGTCCGGGAGTGGCCCATACGACGATCCCGACGGAGGGAAATCGTGAGACTTTTGTATTTTGTGCATTGAGGACGTCACGCTAATTTAATTTTTAGGATTCGGTCCGTTGGTTTGTCACTGCTATTTTTACCGTGCTGATGTTTTAATAGGACACTGGTTCCCTGCGACGACGGCAATTGCGACTGGGTAGAGGTCCAGTCTATGACCACCCGCCGATGGTACCCGACCGTGTACGTGGTATCCCGGCCCCTCCCTTCTCATGCTCACCGTTCGCGTTATAACTAGGGAAACCCTTCAGGACGGCACCGCCATCATTGTAAGTGGCGTCCGGAACTCACAAAACGCTAATTCCAATTAACGTCTCGCAGATCGGCGGTTGCAATAACGGCGGCTACGTCAACGACGCTGGGCAAGACAACCCGACGTACGAGTTCTACCCTTCCACCGGGTCGCCGATCACCTCGCCCTTCCTCTCCGACGCGCTCCCCATCAACCTCTACCCGCTCACCTACCTCCTGCCCTCCGGCCGGCTGCTCATGCAGGCGAACCGCGCCACGATCATGCTCGACCCCAAGACGCACAAGGAGTATGCGCTTGACGACATGCCCTCGGCCGTGCGCGCGTACCCCGCGAGCGCGGGCAACATCATGCTCCCGCTCACGCCCACGAACAACTGGACCGCGACGGTGCTCTTCTGCGGCGGCTCGGACAACGACGACTGGTCGACGGGGTGGGACATCGCGTCCTTCCCCGCGTCGACGTCCTGCGTGACGATCACGCCCGACAAGAGCAAGTCGTACACGAAGGACGACCCGCTGCCCGAGGGGCGGAGCATGTCGAATCTGGTCACGCTGCCGGACGGGCGGGTGTTGTGTCTCAATGGCGCGGGGACCGGTACGGCGGGGTACGGGAACGAGTCGTGGGCGATCGGCGAGTCCTACGGGGACAACCCCGTCCTCACACCCGTGATCTACGACCCGAGCGCGCCGAGCGGCTCGCGCTGGAGCCGCGACGGCCTGCAGGCGTCCACGGTTCCGCGGATGTACCACTCCTCCGCGACGCTCCTCCCCGACGGGTCCGTCCTCGTCGCGGGCTCGAACCCCAACTCCGATCTGAACGTCGGGCCAAAAATCAAGTACCCGACGGAGTACCGCGTGGAGCGATTCTACCCGAGTTATTTCAATGAGCGGAGGCCGCAGCCCGCGGGGCTACTCTCCGCACTGGGGTACGGCGGGCCGGCGTTCGACGTCAGCTTGTCCTCCGACGACCTGGGCGGCGACGCGCACAACGCGGCGAACGCGAGCGTCGTGCTGATACGGACGGGCTTCTCGACGCACGGGATGAACATGGGGCAGCGGTTCCTGCAGCTCGACAGCACGTACACCGCGTACGGGGAGAACAACACCGCGACGCTGCACGTGTCGCAGCTGCCGCCGAACGCCGCGATATTCGCGCCGGGGCCGGCGCTGCTGTTTGTCGTCGTCGGGGGGGTGCCGAGCGTGGGGGTGCAGGTTATGGTGGGCTCGGGGACGATTGGGCCGCAGACGCTGAGCCCGATTGGGGATCTGCTGGCGTCGAGCTATGTTCCTGCGCCGAGTGGGGGCGGGGGCGCGCAGGACCAGGGGCAGGGGAGGAACGGGGCCCTGTCTCGACGCGTCGGCGGGAGCGGGCTTGGACTCGGACTTGGACTGGCGGTTTTCATTGGCGCGCGGACGCTATTCTCTATCTTTGGATTTTTCTGACTTTCCTAGTCCTGGACTTGTTATGTGCATGACCTTTTTCACGCCGTGCCTTACGCACACATTTACTTTTCGATTTTCGACGCTGCACGACCCATTTATCCCCTCCCCACATTACACGCACAGACTATGTACTTACCTGTATTCCAGTATTATATACCTACATACCTATCTACGCATTGTATGCATTACATACCTACATAGTACTATTACTGCTATTAAACGAACATTACTATCCGCCCTGCGCTGTTGTCCTCGGTCAGTCGTCGAAATGGAGGATCATAAATTCATTTAGTTGGGCCCTAATTTTTTTCCAAACAAAAAATAATCGGAACCAGCTCGACTCGAACATTTGTCTCATCGAGTCGAACGTTCGTCTCGAATCCTTCTCTCTTCCTACCGCGACGCAAACGTTCTATAACCTTTTCTTTCCCAAACTCCAGGATCGTTATTTCGGTACCCAAGGACTGTTTTTAGCCTTTCCAAGGTCCTCGCCCTCCTCCCGTCTCGAATCCACCCATCTGCCTCCATTATCGCCTCACCCTTGACGCGTGAATCGATAGACACGCCATATGAACGTATGCGGGGTAAAGGAATCACGCATCATCTAAAAGGATGCCGCTAGCGCACGTTGGCCCTCCTTCTCTCCAGCGCCGTCAACACTCCCAACCCATGCAGCAACCCAACCGGCCCGTATTCGCGCGCGGGTTCCCCAGCTCCGCGCTCGCGACGCCAACGAACCTCTCCCCCGCTGTGACCACGCCCAAGAGTGCTACGGCCACGATGCACGTCAAGCGCGTTACGCTCACTTCAAAGAAGAACTGGTGGATGGGTGCGTAGATGCGCTTATTAGGTATGCTGGGACAGTGCTTTCTGACGCTGGTGCGCAGTGGAGATGGACGAGGAGGAGCCGACGGATTCGTTCTCATCGTCGGAAGAAACGGCGGTGGATAATATCGACTCGCTGTATAACTACGACCACGTCCCGTCGGACGTGCACCACTCGGAGCAGAAGGTGCGTCTGGTCTCAGTTGGTGGTGTTCTGGCTTGCCTCGGGCTCTGAATACGAGTTCGCGCGCGCACGCGACGGGTCGTTGCGCGTGCGTGTCAGTTGTGGCAGCTGTGGCAGCGGCTCTCAACTGCGAAAAGTCCAGAGCTATGCGCAGCCATGGGGAACTATGCCTTCACAACTGCCACCTCGCCGCTATGGCACTAGGTCGGCCTAGCGTTGGCCTGGACGAAGGCGGCTAGCCAGAACATCACAACTTTCGTCAACGCCAATTGACGCTCTTATTTGCAGGTGCGCCCTCCTCCAACGCCAGCGACGTCGCAGCCCCTGTACGCACCCCCGCGGCATCCTAACTCGCTCTTCTCTTTCCCCACCCCCCTCGCGTACACTGCGCCAAAAGGGTCCTCCAACCCCACCGCCAGCCTCTCCCCCTGCGCGCACGGCTCCGCGTCTGAATTGTTCAAATGCATTGTCAAAAAGCCCGACGTCATTCAGCTCGAGATCAACGGCGAGATGCAGTCTAACGCGCAAGACGTGACCGTGCAGTTCCTCGCCGAGCTCCGCGTGTACACCACCCTCGCGCGCCACCGCAACGTCTGCGCGTTTCTCGGCTCGCTCGAGAACGTCGGCATGGTTCTCGAGTACATTGACGGCCGCACCCTATACGATGTCGTCATCGCGCGTCCTCCACTCACCACGGCCAAAAAGCGCGACTACCACAATCAGCTCCTGGACGGCCTGACGCATCTGCACTCGTACGGGCTCAGCCACGGCGACCTTTCGCTGCTGAACGTGCAGATCACACACGGCTCCGACACCGTCAAACTGCTCGATTTCGGGCGCAGCGTCAGCGCGGATTCGGAGCTCACGTCCCCCGACGCCGCCCCGGCGGACCCTTTCCTCGCGCTCCCATCCCCCAATAAACCCGCGCCGAGGCAGACGGAGCAGATCCACCCCGGCACGCGCCCGTTCTCCGCGCCCGAGGTCCTGCGCGGCGAGTGCACCGACGCGCGCCTCGCGGACGCGTACAGCTTTGGCATGCTCCTCGTGTGCATCGACCGGTGCGAGAGCGTCGACGTCAAGCCCTGGGACCAGCGCAAGAACATCCTCCCCAAAGACCTGTTTGACGGGTGTGATGTGTTTGGCGAGCGCGCGAGGGAGTATTTGAAAAGGTGGGATGCGGGGAGGCGGAGGCTGAAGAAGGAGGATATGGTGGATGTGGGGACGTAGGTGCGGGGTGCCCTGTTTTTTTGCTTGCGCATTATTGGTGCGCGCTCGCTCGACTCCTCGTTATTATTGATAGGTGTGCGTCGTACGCACCCACCCCGCTTGGGCTCGCTGCACTTGCAGTCTACTACGACACGAACACATATGTATGTATACCGTCACGCATATTATATCCCCAAGTCTGTACTGCTTCGCGAACTTACCCTTAGTAGGTTACCCAAATACGCTACACGACACTGTGTCTGTTAACTGTTGGCAATCTAATACATTGCACATGTGCCGCAGTTAAATAGGGAGGAGATTAGGTAAAAAGGGCATCACAGAGCGCCCACAAAGCTTCGCCCTGCTCATGGCCATCGATAACAACAAAACCAGCTTCGCTTCAAGGCAGTCGGGGTATTTGTGTTCTGCGAGTCCAAGACCGTTATGAAGGCTCACAAGCCGAGACCTCTGTGGAGGTAAAATGGGCGTCCAGTCTCGAGCGCGAAGGAAGCAGTGAGGGTAGAAAGGCTGGGCCAGTCAGTTGGCGTGCCCATAAAGCTCAGAAAATGGTTCAGCCAGTGGAGATGAAGATGAAGCCGGTTCGGGTGCGAGTTGCAATCGTAGGCAAGAAAGGGACGCGCATAGGAGACCGTAGCAACGGGAGCAAAGGGCACCGAAGGGTAGGAGACTGGTCCTCACATATTAGGGTCACTCGGGAAACGAAAAGGGAGGTGACGCACATAGAGAGCCGGCCTCCATGCCTCTCGAAGTTAATGGAGCCATGGTAGAGAACAATGCTAGAGCGAGACGGAGATGTGGAGGACAATGCTAGACGGAGATGTTGGTCGACGAAATTCGTGTGGGGCGGGCGAGTCGATTCCTGTGGCGTTCGCGGACATCCTGCGGACCGTTCTGGTTCCTTCGAATCGCCTTCCGTACAGGCATGGATGGAGCAGCTCTCTATCTTCTGATACGCAGCACTCAAATGCAGCGAAGGCGAACGGACCGATGAAAGCGACGTAGGGTACAAAGCGGAACGCGAAGCTGAAGAGAGAAAATGATGGACGAGGAAACAGGTCTGAATCGTCATTACAAACGCAAGTAAAATAATTATGAGGAGCTCCTCAAGAGCTTCTCCAATTCGGGATACTCTAGGATGAGATGGTAAATTTTATCAAAGTCCCCTACAGCGTTTTGCGGGACCGTTATGGACGGCGTAGCGGCTTTGGGACCGCTGACATAGATATATGTGAATTTTTTTGTTCCACGCTCCTTCATCCAGGTCCGTCCGCCGGGTTTCACAGAATGGGAACGATCCCCTTCCGACGCCTGGAACGTTATGGCATGTGTAGGAGTGTCGAGGTAGAAGGAATCAAATGTTGCAAAATTGTGGTCTATGGGTCGATAATAATGGTGTGACAGGAGTTGGACGCCGTTTTGTGTTGGGAAGTTAACGGTGGTCAGCTGCTGGAAGTCTGTGGGGTTGGTTGATCTCGTCCTAATCCAATTCGTCGATGCTTTCGCATCAGAACGGATGGACATCTTTCCGTCGGCTACCAAATACATCGACGAGTCCCCATCCGCCCTCCATAAGTTCGCTTTTGCCGCCGGATCGGCCTTCTGGACTTTGACGAACTCCCGTAAACGCCACTTCCCACCTAACGCGATAAACGCATGGTGGTGGCGATTAAGCAAGTCTGCAGCAGTTGCTTTTGAGCCGGGAGTGGGGATGGCGACGTTAATGATGTAGAGCTCGCGCCTGGCTAACTCGATGTTGGCGTTAATCCGAATCAACAACTTCTCCTCCAGGTACGGCGTTGGCGAAGTTAGTCGGAATTGGGTCCGATCCCTGTCGTCCAGCGGTAGGGCAGTGACCAACATGTGGCCGACGGAATCATCAATGGCTACAGTAGGAGAATCCGTTGTCGTAACATGGTGGATCATTTTGTTGTCCAACTTTGACGCCGACTCATTGACACGGTGGTCAAAACGATCTAGATTTTTGCTGTCTTGGTAAATATGTTGAGCAGAGCCGCCGAAGCAGTCGTAGAATGCCTGGATCTGGGGACCGGGGCACATCTCCGATTGAAGCGAAGCCCTAGTGCATTAACTATTAGTAGAGCCATGTATTCTTAATCGCAAGAGACATACCCTGCAAACAGTTCTTCAAGCGACCACGGCCGCATCAAGCAAAACTGATATGGGCCTCGCAGATCTTTCTCAGCCCAGGCTGTGCGATCCTGCCTAAGAGACGAGGCCTGGATGATGAATCTGTTGCTAACAGCCACCTCGCGTGGAGGAAACATGAAGTGGATATTTGAGTCGACAAGAATCCATGCATCGGGCGGGATTGCCACCCTTGCCAGAGCTGGTTTTGTGAGCACGAAAAGGCGCATTCCGTCGTAGATTAGGATTAGACTGGCGGACTGCATGTAAGCAGTGGGGAGGCCGGCTGCCACACGCAGGTAAAAAATAACAACGAGAAACACGGTTTTGCCTGTGATACAATCGATCAACAGATATCGACGATGAGGAACCGACTGACCTATGCCGGGAAGTCCGGCGATAATTATCCCGCTTCCGTACCGACACAATCTACGGTTGGGAGAGTTTTCGAATGGGTTCGGAAAGGATGTTGCTTCAAATATATCTGTCGGATGCTCCGAAATATACAGATGGCCCGGTTCCACCGCCTCGCCCACGTCGTCGACCTTCATGGCGTCGTCCCTTGAAAGACATGTCAAGAAACAAGACTCGAAGAATTTGACGGCTTACTCTTCGGGCGGGAAGTCCCTCTTCTGAAAAGCGGCGGATCTCTGTCGACGGAGAGACCCGAGTATCGCACACAGGAGATTATGATACTCTGCCTTATCATTAACTCGCTGTCAGCCATAGGTAAGAATTCAGAGGTGCGCGAATTTGTGCGCTCGGGATGACCCATATATCGGCCGGTGTCGGGACGTCAGCGGCAGCGTCGGTAGGCCGTATGACCGGCCTTTTCACAACAACTGGAATATCTCGTAGATTCAGGCGAATCAGGTCTTTTTCCTGAAGACCGTACGTAAGGGGGCTGGCCATCCGCGACCTGAGATTTCGGGGACACAAATGAGCGGAACGTTTTTCGAGAGCCTTGAGGGAGGGATATATCGAGCGTAAGTGTTTACAGAGGACGAAGAAAGCAAGAAACGAAACCAAGGGGATCGGGATTCGAATTTCCGACAGGGGTCCCGGGAGGGCCGAAAAAAAACTTCTACCTATATATTAGCAGGGAGGGAAAAGAGCTCCAAAACACATCTATGAGCCTTTAGAGGCTCAAGTTCACTGTTGGGAGCTCAAACAAGGCTGCAGTGGTAAGCTGAGGAGTGTTCAGTTAGTTTTGACATTTGTAAGACCAAAAGTGGGCCATACTTGGGGCCATATGACAGCGAAAATAAGTCAAATTTAATGCATTAGTACTCACAGAATAGTTGAACAGGACTGTAACAATGCCCTCAATGATGTGGAAAGTCGAAATCTTGGTCGAAATAAGTACATCTTGAATTTTGTTGGCGGTGAGGATGCACCTGACCGGAGAGAACGGACCGCCGCTAGGGGTGGGAAACTTCTTCCCTTTATGGAAGGAGGGCGGGGTGTTGGCCTGGATGAAGGCTAGCCAGAACATCACAACTTTCGTCAACGCCCGTCGTCGCCAATTGACGCTCTTAAGTATTTGCAGGCGCACCCTCCTCCAACGCCGGCGACGTCGCAGCCTCTCTACGCGCCCCGCGGCACCCTAACTCGCGCTTTTCTTTCCCCACCCCCTCGCGTACACCGCGCCAAAAGGGTCCTCCAACCCCACCGCCAGCCTCTCCCTGCGCGCGTCTGAATTGTTCAAATGGATAGTCAAAAAACCCGACGTCGTTCAGCTCGAGATCAACGGCGAGATGCAGTCCAACGTGCAAGACGTGACCGTGCAGTTCCTCGCCGAGCTCCGCGTGTACACCACCCTCGCGCGCCACCGCAAACGTCTGCGCGTTTCTCGGCTCGCTCGAGAAGGTCGGCATGGTTTCTCGAGTACATCGACGGCCGCACGCTATACGACGTCGTCATCGCGCGAACTCCGCTCACAATCAGCTGCTGGACGGCCTGACGCACCTGCACTCGTACGGCCTCGGCGCTGAGCCCTCGATTTTTATGGACGTTCCGCGGCGCCGCTCAAATGCCGCAGTTGAATAGGGGAGATTAGGTAAAAAGGGCATCACAGAGCACCCACAAAGCTTCGCCCTGCTCATGACCATCGATAACAACAAAACTAGCCCACCGCCGTACTACGAATCACAAAACATGGGCGGAACTACTGACTCAACGCCGCCTGAACGCTACAGTGAGTAGAAAACAGGGTGATGATCCTCTAGTCCGACGGCGATTTCTGCCAATAGTCTACTACCGTGTTTACACTTCGGATGGAGCAATCCCCTCGAAAACAGCTTTTGATGCAAGCAAACCTTTCATAGGCCGCATCACAGCAAGATCGGTCCCGCCTCCGCATATCGTTACGTCGTTGAAGCGATGCTTTGTCAAAGGCGGAGAATTTTACCGACCCCACTGGTCTGAGAACGGTTTTATACCTCAACTCTGTCGCCAAAACACCCATGGATAACACAGCGAAAGTCACCATTCTTAGCCAAGCATACGACGCTAGTGGGGTAACTCCCGAGACCGCGCTCGCACTGGTCGTTGTCGAGGATCTTACCGCCCAGGAAGCTGCGCGTGAAGGCGATCAAGATTTCAAAGAGTCAAGAAGATGCTCGATATTGTGCGTGTACTTGTACTATATGGATCCGCCGTATGCCAGCTCTGACTGCCACTGTCTTTAATCCGCGCAGTATATTATAAATTGTACACCCAGACTGGGGAGGACTATTCAAAACTCTCTTTCAAACCAAAGGAGCCAGCTCTCGGTCGTATAGAGAGATTCCTCGTCCCCCTCCTCTCAAGGCTGTCTCCATCAAGCGGTGCATTGCCAAAGCAGAAGGAAGCCCCATATACGCTTACGCGGAACTCTACGAGGATATTTCCGCCGAGAAGGCGATGAAAGACGGTTCAATTTACCCGTCTATTCAGGATGGTAGTGCAGGATGTACGGAAACACAACCCATGGTACTTGTACAGCCAGAGCGCCGGGAGGGCTTGCTCAATAGACCTTTCAAAGTAATTGGACAAACGAAAATGTGAGTGTCCTGATTACGTTCCGACTTGTATGCAATGTTCATCTCATGACGCGGAAAAGGACGGATTATTACCTCATGTCGTCGGTTCCTTGGGTTACACCGATGGAGTCGCGAAGAAGGTTACTGCAATACATCGGATAGTATATGAGTGCAAAATGGAGGCACGACCGGCGCCACGGGTGTGAGTGGTTTCCACTGAGTTGCATTATCATCTTAACTCTTTCTCCAGATCTTCTGCTGGGTAACTCAAAAATTGTTCCTTTGATTCACATTCCTGATACATCATAACAGAAGATATCGAGTTCCTCGACCAGTAGTCGGCCGAGGTATGACTTCGTTTTCTGTACCATATTGACAGCTCACCAGCCTGAGGACAGCTTCAGATAAAATTCCAGCGTGTGGCAGATAAAGAAGTGTATGTACGATGAAAGTTGAAGTCTTCCATATTTGTATATTAAATTCGAGATCCGGGTGTGTCGAGCAGTGTGTTAATGTAAAACTTCTTGATCGTCTGAAATGAGGGGCTGAGCTCCAGAAGATCCGGTCTGAGCGACAAGAAGCGGAACGAGTTTCAGACCCGGCCGGCTTGATTGGCAGCTTTATAATGGCAACTCTTCACGAGAAAGCGGACTTGGCCAATGCCGAGAAATTGGAAATCCTCACCGGAGACGTGCTTCGCGACGCCTTGGTCCGAGCCACCCATGGAGGAAGAAGGATATACCGCCATCGTGGAACGCCCCATACTTGACCAAGTTACCATTTGAGGGTCGTAAGACCACGGGTGCCTAGAATACTTGAGTTACCATTGGTTCCGCCCGCTACAGACCCAGGAGGAGTGATTCCGGCACAGAGGGCATTGGAGTGAGAAGTCTGAGTGACGAGTACCACCTTATCGAACCTCAGGACCAGACGTACTTCCAAGCCCGGTTCAAAACGCCTCGTCGCCATGGTCCTTGGAAGCAAAAAAGGGCGTTACCGCAGCCTTGAGTTTTTTAGCCATGCAAGAGCTTGACGGAAGAGATCAGGGAGCTTATGTAAGGGCACCAAACAAAACACCTCCATCGTCCAAATTAGACAATTCAAGCCATCTGGTTGAATTTTCGAAAAGGGAAACATATTACAAGACAAGGCAAAATCAGATGGTGTACCTGAAGTCTGGTGCTCTGTCTCCCATCTCCCTCAATTCCTTCCTACTGTACAGGTGCGTCTCCCCTCTTTCCAACATACCACGAGCAACTTCGTCGCGGCGATTGTTGATGCGAGTGTAGGTCACGACAGCAATGGGCACGCAGATCAAACCAATGCCCACAAACATAAGCTCACACCCATCTTGTGAATCGTTACTTGAATCAGCCAACAAAGGAGAAAAGTAAAGGCGACACACGTCCAACAAGGAAACGAGGGCTTGTCTTGAGTACGGAAGATGTTGCTTGCAATCGCTCCGCTAAAATACAAATTAGGAGATTAATTGACCACCATTCACGATTCAACTTGCCTAAAGTTTCCAATACCGATGTGTAGAGCCATTCCTACGCCGCGCTTGTATTGCCCACTGAGGTTATTTCCGAGCCTAGTAAAATAAGCATACTTGAAATGATGCTTCGTAAAATTTGGAACGAACCATGCGACCACACCAGGGAAAGCTGCGTAACTTCCGGCAACGCAAAGAACGTGCCAAAGTATTTAACACCTAGTAGGTTGATAAGATTTCGTCGGAGGGAGTAAAGACGTCGGGCTAACTGGAGGCGCAGTCGAGATATGATAGAGAATCCCACCAAGAGCATAAGAAGACCCGCGTAGATGAACGGGGGCACGTTTTGGATCTTATCCGACCAATATGCAAAGATGAAAAGAAGGATGGCTACACAAAGAGCGCTAATTAGCTGGCTTTTTCTGAAAAGCTCTTGACATACTGGCGAAGACCTGCAATCCCGTTGAGGTTTTTCACTGAATATAGGTTGCGCGAACTTACGTATGGCGGAACGGTGAGGAGTTGAGAGACTGGTACGTTGTGCCCAAATCTTTAGAATTTCAAATCAGCCTAGCATGAAGTGACTGGAAAGTTTTTCTTACGTGCTGATGATCGTTCTGGTGAAAAATTCGATTAGCGTTTCGAATGCGCAACTCATTTCATGACACTCACGGGAGAAAAGAGAGTAATCCCATACACTGTATCTCGATTAACGGCCGCAAAAGGAGGAGAGGAGAATCCTTACAAGGCCCGATGATGGACATATAAATGAGGATGTGTAGCCAGACCTGCGAGTTAATGAGAATGACGCCTTGCGAAGTAGCGCAGAACATAGCAACCTGCCAGTCAAGTAGAGCCTGCACAAGATGCCTCATTTCGAAATGTTCCTCCTCGCCCACAGACGAATTGTCATATTCTATAATATAAAAGGTTTTGTGAATGGCATCAAGAGATCATCAGCAAAGTACATACTCTTCCGCCAGACAATGAAAGGAGCGCTCTTCGGAGGGTCAAGAATTTAGCAGTCGACGGGAAGTCAACCAACACTGGGTACAAATGCTATTAGAAAAGACCGCGGGTGTGATACTGAATGTACCGGAAAAACGCCAATAATCCAACCGCAACAGTTGCGATGCCTTCCTGCACAAGACTCGGTAAAAAGACTTGAAGGTTAAACTGTATACAAACCAGAATAAAAATCCAGGACCAGCCCAACAACTTGTGGTACCGCTCATGAAATTAATCCCGTACGCAAGTAGGCCGCTAAATGCGCCAGCCAGGGAAGCTGCGCCAAAGAACAGGCCAATGCGCAATTGCAACATGTGGCGAGGGTACCAAAGAGAAAGACTAGACAGCTTTCAGAACGGAAATCGACAGGAGACATGCGGCATACTAGTAAACCACGCCCCTAATCCAAGAGCATCAGTAGAAGACATGGCCGATAAAATGAGGATTCTGACGGGAATAAACCAGCCTCTGCGATTCCGAGGCTCACCCGGACGCCGACGAGTTGCGGGTAACTGTGAACGGGTTGGGGTCGGTCAAGCGGATCAGCATAAATTAACTATACGTCTTGACAAGGCCCATAAGAGTCCTATCAAAGTACTCAGCTCAAGGAAGAGAAATTTAGAAGGCATAACACACATTATAATCCCCCCAAACCACCTTCAAGTTGATTTAGTCATTAGAAAAGCTGAACAAAGTGAGGAAGGGGGAATACCGTGATCCCAGGAGCCATCTGCGAATCAAGTTAAACACGAACAAGCGGTCAGTAAAAAGCGCTTACTTGGAAGGCCGGAAACGCTTGAGAACCAGACTAAAGTTGGGTCAAATCAGGAAGCAAGTATGACAATGTAACGGAAAAGATTGACTTCGCCGGGCATTCAAACATACAGTACGGCTTCGAGATGTCAGAACCAGGTAGCGTGATCTGGTTCAACTTACAACGAAGTACATAGTCTGGTAATAATTTGAGCAAGACACATGTTAGCCAATAAGGTCATCCTCACCAAGGCAATGTTATATTTATTTCCCGTGAGATTCAATTGGTCCTGAAGTCCGTCTAGCCTAGCATTTCCTGCACAATAACGTTATCAGCCTCCGATTTAACTCTGCCTCTCGTAACTATACGATATTCCCTGGGTAGGACCACGTTAGATAAAGCTGTCGGCGGATAGCATCATGCCAACTGACCTCGATCCAAAAAGGACAGTAGGTACATCAAGGAAAGGATTGGCATCAGTCTCAAGTCTACTTTGCGCCATAGCTTTCGTTCTTCCTCTTCGGAAAGTGTCGGCGGAGGCGGAAGCGAGGAGTCTCCACCGAAATCGAGCTCTTCTTCTGAGCCAGCCTTGATCTTGTTCGTCGGCAAGTTGCTCATCGGAGGCCTTCTCGAGCGAGTGGTTCTCCCTTTTCACTTCAGCCGACATGGCAGTTCGAGGAAGAAGAGAGCTCAAGAACCGGAGGTCAGCTGGTATTTCTGCATTTCTTTGCTTCTAATAAGGTGGCCGGAGATACGGAGCGGACTGGAGCCGGTGACGCGATCCTGTGAGAATGAAATACCAATGGGGAATTGATTTATGTATCCGCGTTTAGGTCGGAAGACGAGGTGAGGAAAAGTCAAGGAGATTTCTCACAGGTGATAATCTGTTCCCAGACGTTATACGGAGTGTTCGGGTAGCTCGGGTGTGCTGATCTCCCCGCTTTTCACTTGTGCCTCGGATCATTCCAAGTGGCACATCTGACGCAGCAGTATGGAGTATATACGGCCCCCGCTGACAGCGGCTATACGAATCTGCGTTCTTCAAAGACTCTGACAAGACTCTGACCCCATGAGTGGTCTGGGCGGCTTGGGCGACGGCTCGACGCACTGGTTCGCGTTCTCGGCGCCGGGTCGATTCTCCGCGTCCTCATTCCTCGTCACTGGCAGGCCTCAACTTCATATTTTCAAGCTCATTAGTCTGGAATCTCGTTTAAATAACTGCGGAAGGTCATACTTCTCTAGCGCAGCTCTATCACGATGGGTGCATAACCTGTGCCTTTATATTTCACCCACTCCGCTCTTAGGTCCTTGAAATTGTCGCTTAACAACTCCTTCTCGTCAACCCTCTCGAAGCGGACGATATCAGACGGCTTTCCAAACATTGTAGCGTCGGTTTTGCGAAATCGGGTCTTCATCACAGCGATGGGTCCATGAGTATTCGGCCTGCACAGCAACCGACTAGCACGCTTGTTCAGAGGCCGGTCGGCGATGGCATTATCATCCATCCAGGCTTCGTAGGATGTGTGGAAATTCCCAATCCCAACACCGTTGCGCCTGTTTTTCGCCTGAGTATATCGAGGTTAGTGTACGTTTCAGTTTCGGCGGTAAAAAAAACAAACGTAAGCGATCTGGTCTTCGGAATGCAATACCACACTGTCGGTGAGTGAGCATCCGAGCAAACGCGCTATTTTGGATGATGTATCAAGGCCAAGGGTAATTTCGTGGTGGGTCAGAGGTTCCGTCTGAGACTCCGGAATAAGGAGAAGAGGTAACTTCAAGCTGGTGTTGGATTCGGATCGGGGAGGCTGCGAATTCGAAAAAGGTCGATAGATCGCATCGTTTCTTGGAGAAGGGCGGAGGTTGACTTCTTGACCCCGAACGGTCGCTTTCTTGGTATTCGGTGGTGGTCTGAAGCCAACAGTCAGACTTTGGTTGAGGATATTGAAGATAAAAGTCGTGCCTAGGGTTTGGATTTTTTTCGTTCGCAGATTTAAGGGCACTTTCACATCGCCTCAAGAGTGAGGGTATAGAGGTCGACACCATGGCCCGCTCGTATGACTGAATGCTTTCATTATAACGCTCCAAACCCTGCCAGGATCAAGTTAAATTCTAACGCGTTGTAAAGTCCTATTATGCTCACATCTTCGCAGGCGCCTCTGCGGAACCAAGCTTTCGCATTCGTAGGGTCAAGTTCTGTGGCCTACATTTAATGTCATGTCAATGACCGTCAACGTATTGGGGGGTTCGGGCTGGTAAGAACCTTTTTCGAGTCCACTAGACCATCTTCGTATCTGAGATGAAGTAGCAAACGTCTGTCCCTTCTAGTGATCTGGTTGTAATTCTTACCGCCCTAGTGCATGGTAACATGCCGCTCGATTGGAATAAAGGACTGGGTTTTTTTACCAACCGGTGATTTGATGGCATGGGAGAACTCTTGAGCAGCACCAATATAGTCGCCGGATGCGAAGAGGGCGGTCCCTTTGGCTTTATAGTCTTGCGTCGTCAATGCCATGACGGGGGAAAAGGAGAGACAGAGAGAGGAGAATCAGGAACAAACATTTTGCAAACAGTAACCAACTTGGCAACAACAAAGGCGACATAAATTTCGAGACAAATGCCAAGAGACTAGTAGTAATGTATTCTATCTCCTATCACTGAAGTAGTATTGATTCGCTAATTCCCTCTGAGAGTCACCCATTCGGCTCTTAAATCTTTGAAGTTATCGCTCAGCAGCTCCTCCTCTTCCACGCGCTCGAAGGAGAGTATATCCATCGCGATGCTGAGCGGAAGACCTTGAGACTTGATAAACGTGGTTTTTTGAACAAGAATTGGCCCATGCGTATCCGGTCTCCGAAGGAGCTGACAAGCTCGCATGTTGAGAGGTCGCGAGGCAACAGCATGTGGAGCCATCCAGGCCTCATAGCTTGTGTGCAGGCGGCCAATCCCCACACCCACAGGCTTGCCTCTTGCCTAACATAAAAATTTCAGCATGCAGCTCACAGGGAAAGAAAAATGCATACATATGCGATCTGATCTTCCGAATACAATACAACGGAGTCTGCAGATTGAGAATCCAATAGAAGGGCTATCTGTCGGTGTATGTCGGGCCCTCGCTCCAGCGCGAGCTGCGTCAGAGGTGCTGTTGGTGACTCGGGGATGAGTAGGAGGCGCAGCTTCGGTTCAGTTCCGAATAATGGGTGGGTGGAAAGGGCTTGATAAACTACATTTCTGTCTGTAGAAACTGGCAGAACGATATCATGCGCCCTCGCCAGTGCCCGTAACACCTCAATTGACCTACCTTAAGTCGTCAGATATGTACGGGTGTTTGAAAAAACGTTAACATTTTATTTGGATCCATGATCTTGGCCTGGACGGATTGAAGCGCATTTTGGCATTGGGTCTTTTGTGGAGCGACCGACGCCATGGATTCAGCCATTCGGTAGGACTCGATGCTTTCAGGGTAGTGTCCCAAGGCCTATCGAGAATTAGCTTGCCGTAGAAGAGAAAATTTTAGCCTCACGTCTTCACAGGCACCTTTGCGGTACCACCCTTTGGAGTAAGCTTGATCGATTTCTGTTGCCTGCAAATATTTTGAGCACAATATAATCCATGGAATTGAATAAAACCTTTTTTGCATCCAACAGACCATCTTCATGTCTAAGAAAAAACCTTAGCAACCTCTTTTCATCCTCGTGGACTTGACGTACCGAGCTAATGCGTAGTAACAGGCAGCGCGATTGGAATACAACACAGCGTTCTGGGGATCAAATGCGATGGCCGCAGAGAATTTCTCGACGGCATCGCCATAGTCCTTGGAAGCAAAAAGGGCGTTACCCGCAGCTTTGAGTTCCTCAGCCATGCAAGAGATTGGCAAGAGATTGGCGAAAGAGATCAGGGAGCTTATGTAAGAGCACTAAACAAAACAACCTCCATCGTCTGAATTAGGCAATTTCAAGCAATCTTGTTGAATCTTCGACAAGGCAAACATATTACAGGGCCATGAAATCAGATCGTGTACCTGAAGTCTGGTGCTCTGTCTCCCATCTCCCTCAATTCCTTCCTACTGTACAGGTGCGTCTCCCTCTTTCCAACATACCACGAGCAACTTCGTCGCGGCGATTGTTGATGCGAGTGTAGGTCAGGACAGCAATGGGCACGCAGATCAAACCGATGCCCACAAACATAAGCTCACACCCATCTTGTAAGACGTTATTGGGATCAGGAAACAGAGGAGAAAAGTAAAGGCGA
>JARJLF010002931.1:0-26005 GCA_029378395.1 Mycena leptocephala
GCAGACATAGGATATGGGAGGGGGCAGAGAAAGAGCAAGCGATGTTGAGGAGATGTTTTGAAGGGAGATGATCGGGTGTTTAGGGTACACAGGAGATTCCGCAGGCGCGAAACTCTAAGTAGACAGGAGACGAGGAATTGAAGGTGATATAAATTATTTTCATGATTATTTACACTGACTCGGCAAAAGTATTGGATCACCTGTTTTCAAAATTTACAGCCCTGCTGAGCCTACAAAACACACATATTTAATGCTTTCTGTACTGCATTAGGGACACCCAGAGGTGTCTTATTTACCTGTGTGAAGTCATGGTCGAACGCGCGGGTGTTGCCTAGAAATGACATAATCTTCGCGCACATGTGATCCAATTCTTTTGCCGCATTTGGAAGGCATCACGTTTTTCATCTCGAACCACCACAACGACGCGGCCGACGACATTCTAACTACACAAACATCGCCCTCTACGTCATGTGCGACACATCTGCTACTCAGAAGGCCGCCATAGTGGCATTGAAGGAGGCACAGCAGTCAAATAGGGAGGTGGCTGAAAAAGAGAATGTTGCGCCCTCCACCGTGTCCAGGATCAATGCGCGTTATGGTCCAACCCACGAATCCGTTAGTACCGAATGCGGGTATATACGAGAAACGAAAACGAAAACGGATATATATAGACAGCCGAGGGATCGCCGCTGATGGCCGCAGGTAACACCTCGGCTAAAATAGGGGGTCACCTCTGATCATTTAATGGCCTACCTGCAGGTCTCCTGTGTACCTGCAGACTAGGTTGCTTCTAAGCATATTTGATCTGCTAGCATATGTCATGTCCCAATAACTTATTTAGCAAGTATAGTCCCAAACTAGGATGCACAACATCGACGGTTTTAAGGTTTCTGGCGTCTTTGGATCCAGAAACTTACTGCAGAACATTAGGGTATCCTACGATGTCATCGGTGAGAAGCCAATGACTCGAGGCCAGAGGTCTTCAGTCATCTGAATCCACTGGTTGTTTTACTGAAAGTAGTAATATATAAAGCACTGAAGAATTGTGCCCCTAGATTAATGTTTGATCCGTCCAGTACTCTGAAGCACCCCAGAGAATCCACAAAAAAAACTTGGGAAAGATGGTAGAATAAAATTACACACTTCAAAAGGTAAATATCACGGTTCTATAGTCCCAGCGAGAACGGGCTGTGGTTGAGTTCAATACAGAGCTGTGCCTGACTTGTTTGATGGCCGGACCTGCCGAATGATGGCGCCGCGCTCTGGCCGGTTTTCGTTTTCGATTCTCGTTAGTACCGAATGCTCTCTTCTGGTCGAGCCAAGAATGCATCAGACCTGAAACGGAAGTTTTTTCCCCATCTCCACGTCGATACAGTCCGCAGGGCGCTCAAAAAACGTGGTCTTAAGGCCTACGTGCGTCGATCGAAGCCTCTGCTTACCGCAGCCCAACGGAGGAAGCGACTTGACTGGGCAGAGCGTCATTGTTACTGGGAGGTGGAGAATTGGGAGGCGGTCATCTTTTCAGATGAGTCCAAATTCAACATTTTTGGTTCCGATGGCAGGGAGTGGTGTTGGAGGATGCCAGGGGAAGCCAACGACTCCAAATACACCAAAAAGAAATTGAAGCACGGTGGTGGGAGCATCATGGTCTGGGGCTGTGTCACCCGACATGGCGTCGGGGAACTGCATCACATCGACGGCATCATGGATCGCTTCGTTTACATGGATATCCTTACCAAATCCCTCCTCGGCACTCTCGACAAACATGATTTGGACCGATCGACCATTTATTTCCAGCAGGACGGTGATCCGAAGCATACATCCAAGCACGCCAAGGGGTGGTTTGATCTCGAAGGTTTTGATATCCTTCCCTGGTGCCCGAATTCACCGGATATGAACATCATTGAGAATCTATGGGATCACCTGGACCGTATGGTGCGCACTAGGGACCCATTTCCGAAGAACCGGGAGGAGCTTTGGCTTGCATTGAAGGAGGAGTGGGAGAGCATAGATCAAGAGGTTATTGACAAATTATATAGCAGCATGCCGAAGCGAGTGCGCGATTTGTTGAAGGCCAAGGGTGGGGCGACTGATTATTAACACCTGGTAATTTTCCTTATTTTTCCTGGCCATTTCACCCTTTTCTGACGAGAATTTCGTTTACCACTCAAAAACAGCATAATAATTGGATCACCTCTGACGACCGAATTCTACCTATAGCTCCAGGTTTCTACTGTACATGTCCAATATTATATATGTGTATACTACATTCCATGGACCATCTTTTGACTATGGGAGACCCAATCCAAAAGTGCCCAGAGTTGAGCATGAAGACCATCTTTCTCCAGTTTCACGTGATCCAATACTTTTGCCGAGTCAGTGTATATCAATGGTGGGGGGGATCGTAAATGACCCAAAGGTGGTGTGGTAACCGCCTAGACATCAGACTTGAGGAGACCTCAAGGAGAGAAGAATATAAAGCAGGGGATAAGACAGGGTAGATGTGAGAAGATGTTGCGTCGTTGTCAGGCCAAGGTAGACTTGATATTAGATGAGGTAGAATCTACAGTACATGAGATTCTACAGGGTTTATATACTATATCTCCCTAGGAGTTGATCGATCAAAGTTGCAACACATAGGGTGTGTTTGAGAGTTCAGGGTTATCAATCAGGACCCAGGGATCCCTATGTGTTTGTGGGTTATGAGGGGTTCTATCCCTATATGTTATCCAACAATTGGAAACACGGGTTATGGAATAACCTGATCGGTGTTTGGAGTAATCCACCATTGTGATCTTGTGTGTTGTTGTAATCCGCATGTGTTCCACAAGGTTGAATGTGGGATTGTGGTCATGGAATAACCTGGTTTAGCGTTGGAATAACCTGCCATGGAAAGTTGAAAAGAGGTTCGTAAATGCCAAATCATGACAGAGTTGCAGGCACTCCTTGAGCTGCAATCATGTATCTGTTGTCATTGAAATCAGGATGGAATGAAAACACTGGCCTAACTCAGCATCCAGCATAGACAAGCACAATATCTTCGGCTCAATGTGAGCTGGTCGATGTGTTTGTGTTAACTGAGTGAATCTTTGAGCTGCAATTATGTATCTGTTGGCTTCCCTCTGAATCTGAGATAATCACTCACTGCGTTCTGACCCTTCCTAGACTCAGCTTGACTGTAGGAACCTAGAAGTAGCTACATCAATTATTGAGGCTAGGTGCCTAGAGAATAGTCTGTGGAGGTCTGTCTGGCTCTGGCTAGGTTGGTGCAGGTAGGTCTAGGTCTGGCGGGATCTGTGTAGGTTATAACAGGTGCTTGTAGCCATCTACGCAAGGGGGGAAGGGACACAGTTGCTCAGAATATTGGATGAACAAAGTGTTCCATGAGTTCTTCCTGGGACACTGTTCAAAAATCGCACAACAATGCACAGAAAAAGTTGAGGTTAAAACTTGAGGGTCTCAAAATAACTTCGCCAGGCCGTTCCATGGATCTGACAGCGGCGAAAACAACATTAAAAGGTAAGTCTAGGTCTGTGCAGCCGAGTTTAGGAGCTACCCTCACCTTCCACAAGCTACTCTCATCTGCACTGACCTGAATTTAGGTACCTTATTGGGTACTTGTAAAGCCAGACAGACATTACGTGTAGTCACCTAGATGGGGGCTATGTAGGACCTATACCGACCTATCTCCATCTGGCACAACCTACAGCACCTAGTCTCAGCTGAGTCTAGGATGGGTGGGAACGCAGTGACTGCATTGAAATCAGGATGGAATGAAAATACTGGCCTCAACTAACAAGTACAATATCCTCAGTTCAGTGTTCCAAATAAAATACATTACTCAGCATCCAGTATATAGACAGGTACAATATCTTCAGCTCAATGCTTCAAATGAAACATGTTAGGTACAATATCCCTGGCTCAACGTGAGCTCAAAGTCTCCATTTTTGTGGATCTGTCTCTTAAGTCTAGGATTTATATCCCGGGTATTGCGAGAGGTACCAGGGGTGCCCGGAGGGCCTTGGTATATAAGAACTCCTGAGACTAAGTGCGCACAAATTAAAATAGAAATGCATGGATCCGCCGCTTTCCTTCGCTTCGCGCAACGGAGTGGTTACTTTGTACTTGTATGAGAATTACTCGAGGGCGAGTGCCATAAGTAGGGCAGACGAGCAAGCAGCCCGGGATTTTGACATACTCGTTCTCAGGCTCAGCGGAGTTATTAGGCGCATTCAGACTCAAGTTGATTGTTGGGTGCAGGTACCTCGTAGGTTCCGGATTTGAGACTTCGACGCCGCGTGCTGGGTTACAAGTTCCGCGGGTCTGAGGAAAAGACCTATGCATACTACACGGTTTTTCAATTAGTAAAAACTAGAATGGGAGGGTGTGCGAATCACTGAGGAGTTGGATCGTGAGCGCGGGAAAGTGCAAGTAGAAGAGGAAGAAGAAGGACGTATCGGCACGGACAATAGTTAACCTATCTGGTGCCACATTCTGGGATTAGATAGCTAGGCTATGCAGAGAAATGCTTGAAAAAACCCGATTTCATCGACTTGATGGGATCAAGTCGAGTACCCCCCGAAGTCGACTTGTCAAGTCGTGACTCGACTTCTGGGGTTTTAGTCAATATCGACGGTGAGGGACACTGCGGCAGACGGTACGGCACGTTCTCCGATAGTGAATCGCTCGCCCCCTAGATCATCGGTATGCGACAGAAATATATACCCATGAATTTGTCCCGCTGCGCAGTCTGGTGTAGAGAATGGTTCTGAATGCTGCAAATATCTCCGAAACCGTTGAAGCACTCCGTGAGGGCATGAATTACCCTCACGCTCGTATTTATATCCTTTACATTGAAGCAAATCCAATCATGGGGGAGATTTATAAGGCGGGGCGAGGGCATACTGCAGATGGATTTATACCAGAAGTCAGAATTACCGGTATCAATACGGACTGGAAGTCTGTTTTGGGGGAGGTTAGACAGGCAATAAAATGACTTTAAAATATACGTTGGTGATGTTTTGATGTCGGATAAATATTACTCACAATTTTCTCCACCGTGACAAGGACTTCGGCTTGCAACTCTGCTGACCAGTGTTTCCCCAAGTAGGGCAACTTCCGGGAGGGATCCAAAACTAGCGTCATTCCAGGTGAGCGACGCCTCAGACTCGAAATTGAACAGGTAAACATACACATGCAAAATATGTACGCATTCGAATCTACTTTGTCGTAATATTCAGCGATCTTGTTGATACAGCCGTTTTGTGAATAATATACGGGTTTCGTAAATCTTTGATGCTCGTTTTGTGCTTACACCTGTTTGCCCGAGCATCGTCGGCAAAGGCTGGCTCCACACTGCCGTGTCGTGCTGTTACTCCACAGTTTCGCTGCACGAAAGATGCACTGTCCGTTGTGAATGAATTTGGCATGAATAGACCTCCTAGTTCACTTATCTTGTCATAATGCACTGTTAATTCTAGCTCTGTGGGATTCAGCAGTGGTTGTAAAAGATAAAACGACTCGTGGAGTAAGTTACGGCATGTGGGGCCGGTGACGCGGCAATAAACAGAGGTAAGCACAAAACGAGCATCAACGATTTACGAAACCCGTATATTATTCACAAAACGGCTGTACCAGCAGTGAGGGCGGGCTCAAAGTCCACGCGTGCTAGTTTATTGACCTGGGTTTCTCAGCCGCGGTGAAGAGACTCCAGCGCCGGTATGGCCAAGCGCATACTTGGCCCTACGTCGCAGGAGAAAGCTTGCTGGGCCGCATCCGCATACTGGAATGTACGTTAGCATAATAGGAATATCTAATGCTGTCTCTTACCCCGAGAAGCCTGACAAAAGGTTTTTACCAGAGCCCACTCACTCTCGAAGAGCAGTAGAAAATGGGGTTTTTCGCTCTTCACAGGGTCTTTCCCCTCTCGTGCAATCTTGAGAACGAAAGCGTCGACAAACTAGATTAAGAGTTAACCTAACGCACAGCTTGCAACATATAAATAACTTACCTCACGCAGCGTGTAACCGCGGTGAAGCATGGCATAAGTCGAAGACCACCAAATTATCATGTCCAGAATTAGTTGCAGGACCGTCTTCGACCCCGCCTTCTTTTGGAGTGAGCGGAATAATTCTTTCCGCTTCGCAGAAGAGCGCTCCTGATGAGAGTATGAGTTCCACCTCGATAAATTGTGTAGAAACGTACTTTGACCGCAATCGCGCGAACGATACCAAGACATCTCGGTGCGATTCGGTAAGGTCAGGCACATGCTCCTCTGGAGCATGCGGATCGTAGCATTTCAACTTCGAGCATGTCTTGATGACTGCTTGCAGTGTCGCCAAATTAATTATGTGCGCTAAGCACCTAAAAATCGGAGTTAGTGATGGCGAAGAGAAGTCAGAAAGAACCCGAACCGCCGTTCTTTAGCATCGTATTTACGGCCGGTTACGCGGACTCGACCATCATGGTTCCGTCGTTGGTCACGCTATCGCACGTAAACCAACCAACCTAAAGTGTTAAATTTGAGTGCGGCGGATACGAAATTAAAATCAAAGGAACGAAACCTTGTTTTATAAAACCCAAGCGAGCAACGATTTGGAACAATGCTTGCCCCAGCCGCTTACCGTTGCGTGCATTTTGCAAGTAGACAAACCCGAGCATCACGGTACGTTTCTGATCCCGTTGCCACAAAGTAAGCATCGAGATTATCCGCCTGCCAAGCGTCGACGGCACATTGTACTTCCCCAGGGACGTTGGCGCTCTGAAGGATGATCAATACAATGATTCAATCGAATTACACCCCGCCACGGACCTCACATCTAAGGTCTTTCAGCTTGAGGAGATTCGTCTTGAACATCCGGATTATCCCGGCTCTGAGAGCTATGAAAGCAAAGGGTAGCGAGGCTATTTGGAATGGACACCAGTAGTGGCGAGAAGTTGCGAGTTGTTGGCGAGAAGGAAGAAGGCACAGCCGGGCCGAACTCCGATCGAGGGTTTTGGCAAACACGTCCACATCACTTCATCTTCTTCATGATCATCGACTCGCGCGCGTTTGGCTAGCTGTCCATTCCTCCTTTTTCTCTCCCTATTCGAGTCTAGTCAACCCATTACCTAGTCTTTGCCATGACTTTTCTCCTCAATCTTTTCAGCCGTCTCTGAGGTGGCATTGCTGATGGTTTTGGATGCCGGATTAGGATGCTGAGTGCGACGAGCTCGACCACGCCCGCCGGCGGCACCGCCAAGCCGCGCACGTCCAGCCGCCACAGCTCCCACGGTCCCCTGCCTATTGTTACCCCCACATCGCCCGCCACCGTGACAACGACGGCGACGGCGGACACGCCCAAAGTCATCCGGCCGCCTTCCCGACGTTCACAAACCGGCCCACACCGCCCACCACGACGTCGGAGCTCCCGCGCTTGCTCCAAACCCCCGCCCAGCGCGACCGCTCGAAGTCACTACCCGTCGATCCGCGACTTGCCGTCCCTTTCGTCGTTGCCGCCTCCCTTGTTCTTTCTTAATGTGCCTGCGCCGTCTTCCCCGTCTGATTCGCGTGATGCGTTGGTGCGGCCGACGGGGACGGGGAGGGGAGTAGCGGGACGGTGGTGCCGCACGGGCACGGGCACGCGCAGACACCGACCTCGCCGCGGATGCAGTGCGATTCGTCGTATTCGTCTGCTACATCGAGTAGCCGGGGCGAGAGCGGGAGCGGTGGTGGTGGGGGAGGCGCAAGCAGACACAGACATGGACACGGGCGCTCACATGGGAGCGGGCTCGAGCAGCTACTCGAACGCGTCGTACTCGTCGTACGCTTCCTATAATTCGTCTGGTACGTCTTGCTTTTTCTTCCCCTTCCGCCATCCTCTTTCCATCGCTCCTTCTTTCTCTCACCGCTCCCCATCCTTCTTTGGCTCTTCCTCTCCCCTTTCCCCTTCTCGCTGCTCCTTCCTCCTACGACGCTGACACGTATTCCAGGCACCCCTTCTCCGACCTCGACCTCCACCTCCAACAAAAGGAAGTGGTGGCCGCTCCCCAGCATCGGCGGCATGGGTATGGGCGGCACCAAGGCCTGAACGTCCCACTCGGGGTGGGGATGCATGCTGAGGACGAGCCAGAGCTTGCTGGCGACTGCTTTGGGGAGGGTTGGGGGTGCGTTTTTCTTTCTTTCTTTTTCTTTTCGTTCTTTTCTTTTTGCGTTATCTCTTTTCGTTTTGTGTTTCTTTCACCATCGCCACCGCCGTGTTTTCTTGCCTCTCCCCCCACTCGTCTCGAAGCAGGAATCTGTCTTCCTTCCCGTCCCCGCGTTTAAGCGCCCCGGCGTCTACATGCGTATTTCCTTTTTGGGGAACACCTTCAACTTTTTTTTCACCCGCGTTCTCCACAACGGCTGCAGTTGGGGACTAGCACTTCTGGCGGATGATTCCTGGGTGGTTTGGGCGCTGGAGCCCGAGGGGGGCCTGGCGATTTGACGGGGATTTTATTTTATTTATTCCCCGCCCACTTTTTCCTTCTTTCACCGCGTTCTCGAGAACGCGTGCGAGCGGAGATTAGCCCATCGCGGAGGTGATTCCCAGACGGCGTGGGCACTGCAGTCTGAAGGCGTTTCGTGATTGGGCGGGGTTTTGGATTTTCTTTATTTTCGGGACGGGTGGGAGTGGGGATGTGCGCATTCTCGATAGCTCGGAGCAGAGGACCTCGGATATATTTGGAGAGGAGCACGCTGGGGTGTGCGGGTGTCGCTCCCCCGGACCGTTTCACGATTTGACGCGGTTCTCCATTTTTGAAGTCGGGAGGACGGTGGGCGCTGCTATTTGTGTGCGTGCTCGAGAGTGAGCGGGGATGGGCCCTGGCCCTTTCATGAGCAGATCTTTGGGTGTCTGCACAATTGTATGCGGCGGTGCTTGCTACTCGTCGCGCTTGCTTCTTTTATTTTATTTTTTGGCGCGGTCAGACTTGACCGTCTTTTTTTTCTTGGCGATGCCTGCGCTGGAGTACCGTCTCTGTATGCTTCTCCGGCACTGCCCCGCGCTACCTTCCGTTTCTTTCCATTTCTTTGTTCCATTTTCTCTCCCCAAATCATACTCTGGCACTGACTAACCCTTTCTTCCAGAACCACCCCTCCTCCCAACGCCCACCCCGCCATTCCCGCCCCCCCCTCCCGTCCCGCGCACGCGCTGCACGCGCGCCTGCTCTCATGGTTTCTCGACGCGCCGGCAGCGCCGTTCGGCGTGCTCCGCTTGGTGCTCGCAGGGAAGGCAGCGGGGAAAGACGTCGTGATGTGGTTTGGGCCGAGCGTGGCGGTGGCGGCGTTGAGGTTAGTTATCTACTTCGATCTTTCATTCTATCTGTCCTGCGCACGCTCCCTTCTTTCTGCCATTCCTCGGCGACGATCCTCCCGCTCTCTCTCCTGCCCCCTCCTCTCCCTTTGCCGGCCTCTGTCTCTCCCTCCCGCTTACGTCCTTCTGTCCTTACTCTTCCACTTTGTCCTTTTCGATATTGCTTCTTCTTTCTATCATCCTTTCTTTTTCCCTCATCTCCTCTCGGTGTAAACGCGATGCTAACTATCCACCCAGAACACTCGTCGATACATTCCCCGCCGCCGGTCTCGGAGTCTCTGTCGCCACCGACGGCACTCTGTACCAAACCGAAGTATTTGCCGCCTCGCACTCGCCCATCGCTGCATCCTCCGAGTCATCCACCGCGTCCATCTCCTCGCACGGCCCGCACGGGCGCGGCTCGTCATCCGGACACAGCAAGGGAGGGAAGGACGCGCGGGAGAAGGTGCGGGGCGATAGGCCGGTGCTGTTGTTGCTGGGGATACGCTTGGGACTTGATGGCGTGAATTCAATCTACTATGAGACGATCCAGGTGCGTTCTCTCACTCGAGCTCCCTCCTCTTCCCCCCTTTCTCGCGTCCACTCCATCTTCCGTTCTCTTCCTTTGTTCATCGCTGCTTCCCTCTCCTCCTCGCGTTCTCTTTGTCTTTGCCTTCCCTCTGTTCGTTATAATGTCGCGCTGACTTTCCTTCCAGTTGCTCTACACCTTCCCACAAGCAGTCGGTATCGCAGGCGGACGTCCATCTTCGTCTTACTACTTCGTCGGCGTTAGGTTGTTCTACCTCGACCCGCACCATTCGCGCCCCATCGTTCCTCTTAGACCTTTCGCCGCCGAGCAGCCCTCTGTACACTGCCCACTTTCGTCACAGGGGCAGGGACATTCTGCCTCACACCTGCACGCATCATCGACACACGCCCACGAACGCCGCTCGCTGAGCCCCGACGCCGCGCGCGGCAGGTCCACGTGCCCCGAGTCCGGGCACAGACACAGCTTCGCGCGCGGGGTATCGCTGAGCCCGGAGCTCGTGTACCACCGCGGTGGGGTCCACGCGCCCTGACTTTTCTCAAGGGCGGGGACAGACGCCGATGACGGAGGACGAGCTTGTCGTCGTGCGCCCGCACCCGCGCGACGCCTCATCCAGACCATCTTCGCGATTCAAGACGCGCCACCGACATGGCCCGGCGCCGACGACGACGACATGGGACTCGAGAGCATCTCAGACCCGAGGACATCGAAGGCGCGCGGCGCCGATGACGACATGTCCTCCGCATCACACGCGCCCTCATCTAGCGCCTGCCATGGTGATGCCGTCGCCGGCGTCGGCCTTCTCGCACACGCACGCCCACCGCAATTTGAGATCCACCACACCACGACAAGCAGCGTTAAAACGCGCCGCGAGGTCGGGAAGAAGACCCCGTCGCGTCCATTACGCCTCTCCCTGGCGCACGTTTCGACCTCAGGGGGTGCCTCCGCTAGAAGATGCCGAGATGGTGGAAGAGCGTGTCGAGGAAGGTCCAGGTGCAGTTCTTCATCTGTCCCGGCGCGTTTTTTGGAGCGGGGGTCTGCGAAGATCTTTTCACTGCAGTCCTATTATAGAGGTATCCCAAGCAAAACCATTGTACCTTGTGAAGTTCTTCGACTTGGAAATTTCGACCAGGCCTGACCGGATGATGATGGACTTGCGAATGAGGAGCATGGGTAGAAATGACCGGTAAATTTAGACATACATCACATCTGCATCTCATCATTTCATCTTACATCCTTGCTTCTGCCGCCACGGTTCAGGGGAAAAAATCTGGTCATCTGTCAGACGACACCCTGGCTGCGACCGCCGGAGCCATTTTCATACCAACTGAGAACTGATTTCCTTGTTGAAAAGATTTTTGACACAGCTGCGCCGCGATGATCATCCGAGGCTGCTTAGATACCCGTTAGCAGAAAATAAACCAGTACATGAACCCATATAGCTCAGTCATTGGAGACAATCAGGCTTCCACGATGCAAAGAAGACGACGCCCAATATCGCCTCACCGCTTGACTCAGTACGACCATGACTCTCTCATTGATCGCTGCAAACTTGGCTACTCTCGCAATCGGCAGCTTGTTTTATGGGATGTATCTCGTCTTATTCTTTATTTCAATGTACCTCCTCCTCCAACAGCACCAGGCGACTCACACGTCACACAAATCGCGCAACGATAACTCAATATTCAAATCCATGGTGTTCATTTCGGCAATCCTTCTCTGCCTTGTCGTTACACTAGTGCGAGCAACTCCTTTCTTTCGGCGTACATAACTGAAGGCCGAGGCGGAATCAGCATTGGACCAAAATCGTGTATCGAGCCTTTGTGGCCCTCGAGCATGGGGCTGAGGCCGAAATACTCTTCAACGACCACACACATTCGACAGAAATAATTAGAAATGGCTTGATGGGTGTCGCAATCCTCATTGGCGACTCACTAATTGTCGGTGTCAATATGTCTTCTAAAATTTCAACTGCCCTCACCACCTATAAGATCCACCGCTTGTGGGTCGTTTGGGACAGCAAGCTTGTCATCGTGGTCCCGGTGGCCTGCCTCGCTTCGCTCACCGGTGAGTTGGGTGGATCTCTGTCCGCAGCGCATCGCCAACACAGACGTGAAGTCGGCAGCTTTATCAATGCCTATAACATCTCCCACAGCACAGACGTCTTCGAACATCCTCTACTAAAATTGAACGTCGTGCTCACCCTATCCATCTAATCCCGGAATGTAGCACCACATTCTGAGATAGACGGATAGTGCGGGGGAGTGGTGGATGGGGTGGCGGAGTGCTTGACCGCGGGGACGTGCGTGATCGTTATTGAGACCGGTATCCAATATCTAACATCTCAGGCTCATTCACATTTGCTGACTTGGATAATATGCTCGTCCAACTCACGTCTGGTTTGAGTCTTTTTCGAGTCAAGTTTAAACCATTTAGATTCGTCGTACTTCCTTCCTTCGTACATTCTCTGTCCGTCAAAGTTTCCCATTCAATCATTTGATTTCCCTACAACCGTCTTCCGCGGCCGGGACTTGGCAGAGTCTGCTGAAATGAATGATTCAGATTGAACCGTTCAAGTGAAGTAGATAGCGCCGATATGTGACATAGCGAGACGCCGACTGAACCAATGGGACGATTTGTGGCCGGATGGATATTCCAGTTGAGAACTTGTTCAGAACCGGCCAACTGAACGCGTGGGAATCGGGAATTCGGCCGATTTTGTGGTGTCAGATGGACATCAAATCTTTGATCATGTCCCTCGCAGCTGCCGCCACCATATTTGAAGAGCCACCAAAGAGCCACCGGAAGTTGGAGGTATTCGGATGCGCGATCTGTCCCTCGTACCTTGCTCACCTGGCCGTCCACAGCCCCAAGGATGTCGAACCCGGAAGCACAAGCCCTGCTCCGGAACAGTCAGCCGACTCAAAATTTCGTCGCAACAGCACGGGAGCAACTTGACGCTCTTCGCACCCAAGTGGCTTCTCTGAACGCCAGGATGTCCGATCTGTGGGCGAGGATGACTCTCCTCGTGGCAGAGGCTTCCGCTCTACACGCCCAACAACATCACGACATGGCCGCCAGCTTTCAGGCGAGACTCATTGCTATCAAGAACGAGGCGTCTGCTCTCCTAGAACAGGCGCGCGTTACGGAGGAGGAGAACTTATCCCTCGAGGAAAAGATTCGTGCTTTGGACCAAAAGATTAGTGCCCACAATTCGGTCTCACCTGCAGTTCGAACACCACCCGAGATCCTGTGTGAAATCTTTCGCAGGACATCGCCACACGAGTGCATGCGCAAGGTGGTCTACCAGCGTGTCGCCATAGCGCCATGGTGGCTCACGCATATCTGCCGGCCTGGAGAGCTGCAGCTCGTGGCGATGGATCTCTTGGTGCCACGTCGTAATAGACACGACGCTTGCTCCTCACGGCACGCGCGAAAGTTGCTATCCTCTGGCTGCCTTGGAAACCCAACTCGAGCTGTCTGCCACACTCCCCTTGGATGTTTCATTCCTAACAGAGTCATTTCATCCCCACGACGTCGCACTTCTAGCAGCTCTCGTTCGCCATAGCAATCGCTGGCAACGACTGTACATCAGCACTGTGTTATGCCTGCAATCTCGGGATATATCAGAGGAAACCTCGCGAAACTCCATCACTTGCAGATCACTCCATCTACGCAGGAGTATCCCCTCGAATTTCGAGATATTTTCATTGGGCACCGCAACTGCGGGAGGCCTTGCTACCACGTTTGCCGACATTTTTTCTCCCGTGGCATCAGCTAACGCGGCTTCGTGTGGAGTCCAATCCGGAACACCTTCTGGAAACCTTGCCTAAACTACATGGCATCGTACACTGCGACATCAGGGTCGTAGACAGCATTCCATCACCGTCGGGTAGCAATGTGGTGCTCCCACACTTAAAGCAGCTCGTGCTGAATGACGGCTCGTTCTTGCACTGTCTGAAAACACCCAAGCTGGAATCTCTCGAAGTTCACTGGTCAGATGATTCTGTTCCACAATTCTTCCGCGGCTCGCAGTGTCCCTTGAACACAATGAAACTCCATTGTTCAAGTTGTTATCCCGCATTGGACGCTTTCCATGAACTGTTGCGACACGTTCCAAATTTGTTGCATTTGGAACTCGATTTCCGTATCGACGGCGATGCTGCATCCGAGGAAGAGCAAGCTCTGATCCCGCAGTACTTTCATGCCATGAAGGCCGCCGGCAGCTCGACGCCTCTCTGTCCAAAATTGACCTCTATGGAGGTGGTATTTCCCAATTGTGGCACGCCGCAAGAGGCCGTGGCAACGGGCTACGAATCACTCTGTGAAATGGTGGAGTCCCGATGGAATCTGCCGACACACACGCGTTCCCTGATGCATGTCGACATTGACTTGGTTGATGTTGTGTCTACTTTGGTCCGGCAGAGATTTGACGCCATGCGACGTGCTGGGCTGGACGTAAACAAGGTATTCACATGGGACGACGACGAGGACGACGAGGACGAGGAAATACAATCTGATTCCTCTGCGTAATGTCCAAATAATCTCAAGGTGCATCATCTCTACTAAGTTCCGCCATTTGTTGGACCATGCTGACGCTGTCCAGGCTTCGGATCTTAGTTCCGCAAACATCGGGTGGGTTTAGATCGAAGTAGACGAAAGAAATTAGACCGAGATTGGAGATCGATTGAAAATTCGGGGTATCATGTTTACACACTTGAATAATTAACAGCAAACTTGAATGTCGCCGTCGCAGAGGATCCATTCAACCAACTTGAACCGCTGGAACGACCACGGAAAAAATCGGTTGCAGCTGTGTGCTACAGTAGGTTGGCTATCTATATTTTCTAACGAAAATTCCCCGAAATAAAGGTTCGCCCGCAGAAACAAATACCGGCCAGAATTACAGAACAGCCAGAATTTCTTGACGTAGGCCGGCAATGTGAACCGTGCCTGTGCGGGCCATGACTCGTAGCCGTGGGTAGTAACGTTAGGATTAGCGCGCAGTGCTGTGTAGCGAACTGGGAGTCAATTCGACAAAGATAGGATGGCTGTTGTGGGCAGGCGGGGTAAAGAAGTAGTGGCTGTATTTAATGAAGAAACGACGAAAAGCACAACGTCGAGCCGACATCCGCGTACAAATCAAGAGCCGCTTGTGATTTCTTTGAATATGGCGTGTGTGGATTCAGCTTCCCCATCGCGAGCACGTCGGACATGTAGAGAACTGGAATTTTGGCCTTAATCAAAACTGAAAGGAACTTTGAGAAACCTCGACAAGTGTAAGGAGAATCAATGGAAGTAACAAGTTCAGAACAGCGCAGCAGCCGTAGGTTGGGAGGAAGCGAGGTGAATTAAATGAGCGCGATATTACAATGCAGCAGGAATGAAGGGCAGACATCCGACATCCGATTCAAATGGACGCATACACAGAAGCCGAGGCAGAATCGCTGTATCATTTAATCAAGAGCAGTGATAGTGAAGAAGCAATATTTCACATACCGTGACTCTTGCAGACCATAAAATCCTAAACGCAAAACGCAAACGCGAAAAGACCAAACGCCCGATCGCGATGTGGGATTCGCGATGTGGGATTATACCGTCGAGAAGCCACCGGGATCCGAGTCTTGGGACTCTTGGAATGGACTCGGTCTTGAATATTTTAATACCGGGGGAGATAATTCTTAGACGCCGCGAGTGAGATCGCCGGTTGGAGTTAGACTTGAGATTGGGAACTGCGGGGTGGGTATAACTTACGTAGATCCCTCAGACTCAACGCCGAGACAGGGTGAGCCTTTGGAGCTTGGGGAGCATTCAAGCGTGCAGAGTCAGAATAGCAGTTAAACGCGCAAGGAGTCTGTATGGCAAGTACAGCGCGCACAGAAGTCTGCATAGCAGTTTACCGCGCAGAGAGGCTGAACAGCAGTTAAACGTGGAGAGAATCTGAATAGCAGTTAACCGCGCTCAGAGACTCCCGATAGCAGTAAAGCCAAGCGCGGTGTGAGTCTCTCCGAGGAACCTGCACACCCCGCAGCCACAGTTCGAATTACAAAATGGAAAGCGCCCGAGATGTGATCAAGCGAGACGCCGGGATCCTGGAAAAGAATTTAAAAGCAGGTGTTGTACGGAAATCGGGACGAAGTACAATTGGAAATAGAATGTAAGAAGAGACTTCAGGGAGCAAGAGTTAAATCATTCCACGCAACTGTTAGTTACACTAGATGGACGGAGATCCAAACGCTTACGCAGTACAATTTGCGATAGAATCGAAAAAAAAACAGCGTGAAGCCAGCTATTTCGCAGATTTCGGAACGGAATATCACTCGAAGTACATGCCGATGAATTCAGATCCTGGAATAGATTGTGAGAAGGGAAAGCGGAAAGCAAGGTACTTCACCGAACGCGAGAAGAAACGGCGGGAAATTATTTCATGGAAAGCGGATGTAGAAACGGGTGTGATTTGAAACAGGAGGGAGACCTAGCTGGAGGCAAGATATTTCACGCATGTCGGCACAAAATATTTGACATGCGTTGCTGAGTGAGACTCGAGGTACTATTTCACGCAATGGCGCGAGGATATCGGAACGAGTAGAATTTGAGGTATATCGCCGAGACTCAAGGTAAATACGCGCAGTATACACCGAGGACGAATCAAGCGGGAAGCGGATGACGAGGCAGAAGAGTAGGTAACCGCGCGCACTGCATTTGATACACAGGAATCCTGGAATAACCTGCGTGGAACCCCGTGCCGGAGACAGAAGGAAGGAGGAAGTACACGCAGTCCCTGCGTTAAGAAGTGTCAGAGGTAAATGAAGACTGGAATAAAAAGCACGTTTGGGTGTTGGATGAAGGAGCGCCATGCTTCGTTTCGGGCGAGGACGGGGCCTAGGCTGAGGAAGTTGGGTTGCTATCAAAGCAATAGGTAGCGATAGTGCTTGGAATGGACTTGGTCGTCAGATAGACGGTGAGCACTGAGGAAGCCAAGTCGGAAAGACGGAGTAAGCAAGAAGGAAGACGGGCCGAACTCCGATCGAGGCTGTAGACAAACATGTACACATAACTTCATCATCCTCATCGACTTGCGTTTGGCTAGCATTCATGAGTTCTCTCTTCCACTTTCACTCCCTATTCTAGTCAAGTCCACTTAATCTCTGCTATGACGTTTCTCTTTAATCTTTTCACGTCAGCTGTCTGTGGGGTGGCATCGCTGACTATCTTGGAAACAGGATGCCTTCCAATACGCCGCGCGTGCATCTGGAAAACACATGCCTACAGCGAGCGATGTAGAGGCCGTAGAGCAGTAGACTCATAGCCATGTACCCTCTATCATAGAGGCCATAGAGCGGTAGAATGATAGAGTCATAGAGCCATAGAGCGCGATAGAGCAACATAGAGCACGTGTTTCTACGATAGAGCACCGGCCCAGGCATGCCTGCAACCGTTTGATGGATATTCAGGTCCATATCAACCGGGATATCACTCAGGATTCGACGTGAATGGAAAACAATATATTGCACAGTGTATGGTAGACGACAGAAAACGACGAAGGATATTAAAGCATGGGGCTAGATAGGATGGGCCACGGTTATCAGTGAAGAATTGAAACCGAAGGATGGCTCACCTCAGGCTCGCGAGAGCATTTTGATCTAAAAACCGAAAAATCTGTACACGCAGCACATTGGCGGATGCCGTGCAAGAAACACGAAAGAGTCAGTTGCCCAGGAAGGTTCAGAGACACAAGGAGTCTTGAAGATGCTATAACCGACTTGATTGTTGAAGTGACTTGCCCCGGAGCCACGTAGGTAGTAAGCCCAAAGTAAGCCATTTAATATCGAGCCTCTAGAATCACAGATCTTCATGTTGAAGGGGCCTTAGAGAAGCTTGAAGGAATTGATAGACTTGAAGCTGACTTGAAGCCGAGGCAAGGGAGACAGAACGGGACATCGTGGTAGAGAAGAACATGGGCGTGAAGAGAAAGAAGCGGTGGGCCGACTTGCGGACTTATACAATTCCACGAAGTCCAAGATGATCAACTGCGCTTGTGAGAACACACGTGGAGCGAGCTCTATGTGCGGCGATGGCGAAGGGGAAGGCGCGATAGAGGCTGAAAGTTGTGGTAGAGGCCAGGGTGTCTATGGCGCTCTACAGAGAAGTATCGGCTCTATCAGCCGCTACCTAACGACCGGCTATCTATAGCGCAAGCCGGCCTCTATGTGAGCAAAAGGTGTTTCCAGATGTGGCATGTCTAGCTGCGCCTCTCTAGCCGCTACTGCTCCCAGTGTCCCGTCTCTCTTGCTTCCCAGACATTCCCCGCCACCGCGACAGCGACAGCGAAGATAGACACGCTCAAAGCCATCTAGCCGCCCACGCCTGCCTCTCCTACGTTCGCGAGGCCTCCCATGTCGCCCACCACGACCTCGAAGCTGCTGCGCTTCCTCCAATTGACCGGCCGCCTCCGGTCGACGGACTAGGGAAAGACAAGGAGCTGGAGCGCGAACGACAGCGGATACGCGACGCCGAGCGTGGGGCGCCGAGTTGCTGACGCTACACGATTCGCAGTACGCCTCGCCTACATCGTACGATTTTGCGCCAAGCAGCCCACCCAGCGCGTACGCGCTCCGAGCGCCATTTCTCCGCGTCCACACCCCCGCCCTCTTCTACTTCCTCCAGCTCTGGCCAAGGACAACAACAAGACCTGACGCTGGCACGCAGCCCGAGTCGACTAGGCGCGGACGGCCCGCTGGCAACGCGGTTGAGCGGGTGGGTTCGCGCATCTGGCGGGGAGCACGAGCGACCTGCCCATTGCGGCGACGGTTAGCGGGAGCTTGACGCATGGCGTGAGTGCGGCTACTGCGCTCGCTTCTTCTACGTCCTCCAGCGCCGCCGCCAAGAAATCGAAATCGAAGTCCGACGACTCGCACAATGCTAACGCCAAGTCAACCTTGAAGGCCAACGACAGCGCGACAACGGAGGGCGGAGCGGCGAGCAGCAAGACGTCCCTTCTCGCCAAGGCGGTGCGGTATCTTCTGGACGGGGACGTGTCGCCCGATCAAAGGGCGGAGGGGATCTGGCTGATGGGCGCTCGTCTGCCGGGGTAGGAGAGGGAAGATGAGCAGCGGGTCTCGGCTGCTGTGGCGGAGAAGGCGGGATCCGAGTCAATGAATGGGAGTGCGCACGGTCGTTCGCACGCGGACACCGCCACGTCCATAGCCCACTTGCGACATCGAAGTGGAGGGGCGGCTCCAAATCGCGCGATGCCGACCTCTCTTCCTCGCGCGCAGCGCCTCCTTCCACCTCCACTTCCAACGACAGTGTGTGTGGCTTGGGCGCAGACACACTCGACGGAGCAGACGGCGTTGGCGCAGTCGACGGGACATGGGAGCAGTGGGACGGGGAGTAGCGGGACGATGGTGCCGCACACGCACGGGCACGGGCAGACGCCGACGTCGCCAAGGATGCAGCACTCGCCGTCGCAGAGCGATTCGTCGTCTGCTACTTCGTCGAGCCGGGGTGAGAGCGGGGGTGGTGTGGCAGGAGGAGGAAGTGGTGGGGCTGGGCGACGCGGACACGGACATGGACACGGGAGCGCACACGGGAGCGCGTATTCGCAGGGCTCGAGCACCTACTCGAATGCGAGCTATTCGAGTTACGCTTCGTATAATTCTTCTGGTACGTCTTTTTCCCCTTCTTTCCCCTCCGTCTCCGCACCCTCTCCTCCCTCCTATGTCTTCCCCCCCTCCCCGCTCCCCCTCTCAGTCTCAATACGAAGCTAACACGCACCCAGGCACCCCCTCCTCCACCTCGACCTCCACCTCCAACAAAAAGAAGTGGTGGCCGCTCCCCAGCATCGGCGGCATGGGCATGGGCGGTACGAAGGGCTGGACCTCCGACAGCGGGTGGGGATGTATGTTGAGGACGAGCCGGAGTTTGCTTGCGACTGCGCTGGGGAGGGTTGGGGGTGCGTTTTTTTCTTTTGGATTCGTTCTTGAGCTTGTCTTTTTTCTTTTCTCTTTCGTTGTTTCCTCTTTATTTCGCCGCTGTGTTATACTTTCCCTTCGTCCGCTCGTTCTTCTTCTCTCCGTTCTCTTGCGCGTTTAAGCGCCCCGGCGCCTACATGCGCATTTCCTTTTTGGGAACGCCCACTTTTCTTTCCCCCGCGTTCTCGATACCAGCTACGAGCGGGGCTTGCCCCCTCTCGGAGGTGGTTCCTACATGGTGTGGGCGCTGCCACCCGAGAGGAATTGGGTCGGGGAGGCGTTTCGATTTTTTGATTTATTCCCCGCCCACTTTTCTTTCTTGCTTTTGCGTTCTCGAGAGCGCGTGCGAGCGGCGCTCAGGCCTTTGCAGAGGTGTTTTCTTCGTGGTATGGACGCTGCGGCCCGAGGGGGTTTGGCGTTTGGGCAGGATTTTTTTAAAAAAAAAGTCGGGACGAGGCGTGTGCGCGTTCTCGAGAACGGAAGGCGGGGGAGCTTGAAGCTTTGGTGAGGAGAATTGGGGTGTGTTTGCGCGCCGCGCCCCGCGGCGTTTTGCGATTCGGCGCCGTTTTTTATTTTATTTTTGAAGTCAGGAGCAGGGAGGGTTGCCGATATTTGTGCGCGTTCTAGATAACTCGGGGCAGGGGAGCTTGGATATCTGGGCAGGATCCGCTTGGTGTGTGGGGTTGTCGCTTCCCCGGGCCGTCTTACCGTTCAACGGCGTTTGGGGCTTTGATTTGTCCGCGGCGCGAGGAGGGAGGGCGGGATTTTTTTTGTGTGCGTTCTTGAGAGTGGGCGGGAGTGCAGCTTCGTGGTTGCGGGAAGGGTGCTCGCCCATTGGTGTGCGGCAGCGCTTGCGGCCCGTCGCCCTTGTCGTTTGTTCTTTCTTTCTTTCTTTTTGGCACGGTTCGTCTTGACTGCGACTTTGTCTCTTTTTCCCCCTTTGTCTTGGAGTTCCGTGTGAGCTGTAGCGCTCGGAGGAGGAACGTCATCGCATGTTCCCCCAGCGCTGCCCCGCGCTCTTTCCTTCCCCTTCTATCTTCCCCTTCCGTTTCTCTCCCCACTCTACCATATTCATACCGCATTGCTGACGTACCTTTCCCTCCCAGAACGTCAAGATACGGTTTCAGAATTTTCCTATGCTGGAGAGGATAGGACACCGTTGTCGTGGTAGTCGTCATTTTGATATATATTTATTTCCCAGTTACAACGATACTATTCCTTAGTACGTGGAGGAATCTGTGACCCGCGCGTTGGGTACGAGTTTTGGACAGCGCCCTTCTTCTTGCAACAATGACTTGGCGCATCAGTGACTTGACAGATTACTTGTTCCCCTTTTGGCACTTTTCGACTTGCCGACGCTTGTCGACAAGCGCGACAAGTCTCGACAAGTAGCAGAGCCCACCAACCAAGGTGAGTAAACAGATGAATATATTATGATCTTACTACAATTCATGCAAAAACTCGTTTGTATGATGGTCTGCAAAATCGATTTGCAAAGAAAGCCTGGAACGCGTCGCACAGGCTCTTTGCTTGCACTTTGCTGCTCTTCATCTTATCACACCTATCCTATGTATATTCACATAATTCACATATTTTCCTGCTCTACTTTTGTCCTTGTTCCCGCTTGAATATGTCGTCCCTACTTGTCCGCGCGCCCTTGATGACTTCTGGTGCTTGTCGAACGGTTCGGAACGAATCACCAAAAAACTTGTCTAAATTTGGACATAGCTTGTCGGCTTGTTCACTTGGGCACTTATTCGCCTTGTACGAGTACGTACAAGCACTGCCAAGCGATCTGTCAAAATCGCGATGCGGCTTCAGCTGTCGATTGGCAGGGGTTCAACGATTGAGAGGGCGGGTTGACAGCGAGATCTGGATAAGATCCCGAATGTCCCCCCGTCGCCTTGGAGCGTCGCGACGTACATGTTTTTTTTTCTTCTCTCAATGAGGTGTCTTTCCCCATTAACGCGTCACAAGGTTGCCCTTTATCACCTCTATCTCCTTCTCGTCATTTTCTCTTTCTCGCTCTTGGTCCAATTTATGCTTTAAAAAGTTGCATTATGCTACAACTCTGTCTGCTACTAAGTGTAGGGGATGGACACGAGTCTAAAATCGGTCTTGACAAAACAGGTAAATTTAAAACCTTTGTGCGCATAATTCCCTGAGAAGGGACCCTTTTCAAAAACCTTTGTGCTAATTCCATCTATAAGGCCCCAAATTAACTTATCTGAAATTCTTGTTCTCCAATACCCCCCCTCCCGCCAAATTGCGGGAGCGAATTCTCTTGTAAAAAAAAATTCACCCCCAAAATCTGCTCCCGCATCCTAGATTTTTTTTTGCAAGGGAATGCTGCTCCCGCAATTTTGCGGGAGCAGATTTTGGGGGTGATTTTTTTTACAAGAGAATTTGCTCCCGCAATTTGGTGGGAGGGGGGGTGTTGGAGAACAAGAATTTCAGATAATGAGTGTCGAACAGAATGGGGGAATGGTCCTAGCGTCTCTAGATCTCTTTGACACAGTATGCTGTTCAATTTTTCCAGTGTCCACGAAATCCTTGTCTGCTTGATTTCATACTCTTGCTGCAAAACTCTTCATATTCCATCGACGAACCCAAGTCTATCCGATCCATCACCGTACATAACCCGACACCGGATGAAAGGCAACGGCTCCCCTCATCCGGTAATTTATCCCTCCCTCACATTATATCCGCGATGGACTTCTGGTTCCACGGAGCGTGCACGGCCCCCGTCAGCCCGGTGAACTGAAAGTACTGGAACACGGGCCGACGGTTGCTGGCTCAGACACGAATAACATGTCAGTCCCGCCAAATCCCGCACGCGTTTTACTTCCCTGTTATAGTTGAATTTCACACTTCAGGGCAGAACCGCCAGCTACGCTGTGTATTTCAATACTTCCGTGCTCGTGCTCCTGCGATGAGCTTCCCGGATTTGTTTCACGGCCTGCGGGTGCGTTGGGCAATTGACAATGTTTTCTTTTTCTGGGATTTTGGTGGTACCTGTGGGTGTTGGCCTCATGCGAAATTCGAGCAGTCAATGGGTTGAACGAGTTCTTCGCTTGGTTAATCGGGTACGACTGCCCGATACAATGAATATTAGGCTTCTGTCAGTACCGTCCGGTAGGGTGGTTTGGGTTTGGGGGTTCAGGTTCCCAGGGACGTCATAGGTGAGTAGTGTTTTTCTGGCTTTGGTAAAGCCAAGCCAAAATTGTGGCCTGGGTTGGCTTTTGGCTGGCAATTCTTCAGGCCAAAACTATGCTTAGCTTCGGCTTGGCTTCCGGCCTGGCCTGAGAGGTTCTGAAGCCAAAGCCAGACAAAGCTGGGCCAAAGCCATGGATTTCGGCAAATCCAAGGTCAAAAAAAGCGATCTAAGATTGCTCAATGCTGATTGTTGATTCACAGGCTAGAGAATAAACACCGATAATGAGAATGGAAATTCGATGGACTTGGCGTTAAAACTTCTACTCTGTGACTCGAATGATGCCCGCCCTTTATCCTAGACGATGAACATTGAATTCTACCAGAATACAGTCATCATACACTATTGGCAACAACACATTGGGCGTTCAGAAGAATCCTGGGGGGCTGGCAATGAATTCAAGATTCGATAGCTCATCGAAGTCCTCGTTGACGGCACCCGTGTCGCCGAACTGGGCGTCGAGGGCCTGCTTGACCTGAAGACCCGCGAACTGACCCTGCTGTTCGGGGGAGAGGTTTTGCGGCGGAGCCGTGGCAGCGGCAGCAAACGCGGACGCCGATGCGGCGGCAACCGAAGCGCTAATGTCAACGCCTGCCGCGGCCTCGGCTGCCACCGCAGCAGTATGGAGGGCGGGGAAGACACTCGTGTTCTCTTGGTTTTTTTGACCGCTGTTGCCGTTGTCCCCGGTGTCAGTCTGCGTGAAGTTGGCACCACAGTCAATGGTGACCGTCGTGTCATCGCCAAATAGGCCACCCAAAAAGCCCTGTAAACCGACTCAGTACGCTGCTTGGGGTCGTGAACATGTACGCACGGCAGAGCTGACAGTGAGATTGCCACTTGTTTGGCTACCACAGGCTTGGAGCTGTGTTTGGCTCGGTATGCGGCGTGTATTTATGCAGCTCCATACGCACCGTTGCATTCTGAAGGCTCTCAACGCTCAAAGGCTCGCTCGAGTCGTCCCGGCGGTAAAGCGGAAGCGCGGTGACGAGGCCGGCAGCGAGTGCAGCGATGAGGAATGTGTTGACCATGTTTGAAGATGTAAGGTTGAAGTGGTAAATGAATTCAAAGAGCGTCGAGCTCAGAAGAAGGTCAGAACAGCAAGGGAAAGATGAATGAAGTGAGGAGTCAACCTTAACGTCCACTGACTACCGCCCACCAATTTATACGGTGTGAACTCGCAGCTTACCAACTCTCGGCACAGTAACGTGAGGAAACAAGAAGCCTCGGGAAGGGATCATGATGCTATTGCCGGTTGGCAGCATCAACGTGACAGAAATGACGCGCTGCTCGAGTCCGAAACCACAACGGTATCTCTTTGCCGTGCTGTGTTATGTAGAGCAAAAATCAGGGATAGTCGCAGCCAGCAGAAGGAGTAGACTCATTCAGCTGGTATGTGACTCTCAACCCGCAAGGTTACTCGTACTCGCCTGTGTCAAGGTTCTGCTACGTCCTGAACTCCTGAAAATGCTTGTAAGTTGAATCTTGCAGGTATTTCGAGTCGCGTACTGGGCCTTCTTGTTCATTTTTTTTTTGTATGGGCAGAAAAGACTCAACTTGACGCTCGCAGCCTGCCGCTCCATGCTCCATGGAACATCCAGAGCGCCCATCATTTCATCAGTAGGTAACATAATGGTTCGCGAAAGAAGGCTGAGATGGGCGCTGATTGATGCGGCATTCACCTAAGCTCAAAGCTCCCCAGTGGGGAGCATGGTCGAGTCTTCCGAATGCTCGTAAAGTTTACCAGGCGAACCTAAGCCTTTCCTGGAATCGTGGTCGGAACGATGAGCATGTGTTGCGTTTAGATGTTGGTGAGATTCGGTTCGCAGGTCTAACTAATATACTTACTGTATGCTTTCAATCAATTCGCGAGAGATGAAGATCTTATCCAGTTTCTGAGGTGACGGGTGACATGATGTCAACAAGTGTTCGAAATAGTATAGCACACGTGTGTACAATGGGGACCTCATCGCCCGAGTAACAGGCATTCCCGCTCATCGGGAAGCACAAAAAATGGGTTATGTTTCTACCACTGGACTCGTCACCAGTCTGCCTGTTCCGGGAGACCGATTGCTTCTTGTTTCGTAAAAGCATGTAGACTGCATCACGTCTTAGTGCCTACACCCCTGACGACAGTGGAGAAGAGCGCCATCCGCATATGCCTGCTGGCTCGCTCCATCGCCCAAGCACCGCAGCGAACAATAAATCGTGTATGACTGAGCTGCTGCGCAGGACAACCTCACGGCCTTCGACGTGGAGAGCAGGCAGTCTTCGCCGTGTTCAATTTGGACTGCAACGAGTGTGCCAAGGCGGCGTTTGCCTCGCTCGAGAACATTATCCCGGGCAAAAATGGAACGGCGATGGTGGAGAGCAAGTGTGGCGCAAACTTCGCCGGTACATAACATCCTTTTCACACTATATGCCGGGAATTCTGACTTCGGCGTCGCGCTTACTTGGGATCGTGGTGCTGGATCTACAGCCTCCGAAGAGGTCAGCTCGTCGAGGATGGTTGGGTGGTGGCCTAGCATAATACGTTGTTGATGCTGATGTACTGCGCGTTACAACTTGGTCTGTTCTGGAATGGGACCGCGCGAAGCCAATGTATTGCCCTGTGTCCCACTTGCACCGCTCTAGGATTTTTCCGGGGATAGACGACCTAGCAAGTGCCACCGCGAGTCGGCAACAAGTCGCGCTAGATTCCTATATAGTTGCCACTCTGTTCCATACCATGGAGCGGTGGCTGTGGCACAGTATAGCCACGGTGGCTATGGTACAATATAGCCACCCTTCTGTGGTACAGAATAGGGTGGCTAGGGTTAGGGTTAGGGTTAGGGTTAGGGTTAGGGTTTAGGGTTAGGGTTAGGGTTAGGGTTAGGGTTAGGGTTAGGGTTAGGGTTAGGGTTAGGGTTAGGGTTAGGGTTAGGGTTAGGGTTAGGGTTAGGGTTAGGGTTAGGGTAGGGTT